>JARQWZ010003634.1:0-37500 GCA_033150135.1 Gobio occitaniae
CTTTTATGTAATAGTATACACTGTCGTAATTTTGAATTTTTGTCCATTTTGACTTTACGTAATAATTTAATAATTTCCACTTTTATGTAATAGTATACACTTTCGTAATTTTGAATTTTTGTCAATAATGACTTTATGTAATAATTGAATCATTTTCACTTTTATGTAATAGTATCCACTGTCGTAATTGTGAATTTTTTGTCCATTTTGACTTTATGTAATAATTTAATAATTTCCACTTTTATGTAATAGTATACACTGTCATTATGTGAATTTTTGTCCATTTTGACTTTTTGTAATAATTTAATCATTTCCACTTTTATGTAATAGTATTCACTGTCATAATTTTGAATTTTTGTCTATTTTGACTTTATATTATAATTTAATCATTTCCCCTTTTATGTAATAGTATACATTGTTGTAATTTGAATTTTTCTCCACTTTGACTTTATGTAATAACTGAATAAATTCCAATTTTATGTAATAGTATCCACTATCAAAATTTGGAATTTTTGTCAATAATTACATTATGAAATGATTAAATAATGTCCACTTTTATGTAATAGTATCCACTGTCGTAATTTTGAATTTTTGTCCATTTTGACTTTATGTAATAATTTAATCATTTCCACTTTTATGTAATAGTATCCAGTGTCGTAATTTAGATTTTTTTTATTATTTTGACTTTATGTAAATATTAATCATTTCCACTTATATGTAATAGTATACACTGTCGTAATTTTGAATTTTTGTCCATTTTGACTTTATGTAATATCTGATTAAATTCCACTTTTATGTAATAGTATCCACTGTCATAATTTGGAATTTTTGTCCATTTTTACTTTATATAATAATTTAATCATTTCCACTTTTATGTTATAGTATCCACTGTCATTTTAATTTGTGTCTATTTTGACTATATGTAATGATTAAATAATTTCCAATTTTATGTAATAGTATACACTGTCGTAATTTAGAATTTTTGTCTATTTTGACTTTATGTAATAATTGAATAATTTCCACTTTTATGTAATAGTATCCAGTGTCGTAATTTAGAATTTTTCTCCACTTTGACTTTATGTAATAATTTAATAATTTCCACTTTTATGTAATAGTATCCACTGTCGTAATTTAGATTTTTTGTCTATTTTGAAATATGTAATAATTGAATAATTTCCACTTTTATGTAATAGTATACACTGTCGTAATTTTTTTGTTGTTGTCTATTTTGAATTTATGTAATAATTGAATAATTTCCACTTTTATGTAATAGTATACACTGTCGTAATTTGAATTTTTCTCCACTTTGACTTTATGTAATAATTGAATAAATTCCACTTTTTTGTAACAGACAAAAATTCTAAATTACAGCAGTGGATACTATTTTGACTTTATGTAATAATTGAATAAATTCCACTTTTATGTAATAGTATCCACTGTCATAATTTAGAATTTTTGTCCATTTTGACTTTATATAATAATTGAATAATTCCACTTATATGTAATAGTATCCACTGTCATAATTTAGAATTTTTGCCAATAATGACTTTATGTAATAATTGAATAATTTCCACTTTTTTGTAATAGTATCCACTGTCATAATTTAGAATTTTTGTCCATTTTGACTTTATGTAATAATTAAATAATTTCCACTTTTATGTAATAGTATACACTGTCATTTGAATTTTTGTCTATTTTGACTTTATGTAATAATTAAATAATTTCCACTTTTATGTAATAGTATACACTGTTGTAATTGTGAATTTTTGTCCACTTTGACTTTATGTAATAATTGAATAAATTCCACTTTTAAGTAATAGACAAAAATTCAAAATTACAGCAGTGGATGCTATTTTGACTTTATGTAATAATTGAATAAATTCCACTTTTATGTAATAGTATCCACTGACATAATTTAGAATTTTTGTCCATTTTGACTTTATGTAATAATTGAATAATTCCACTTATATGTAATAGTATCCACTGTCGTAATTTAGAATTTTTGTCCATTTTGACTTTATGTAATAATTGAATAATTCCACTTATATGTAATAGTATTCACTGTCATAATTTAGAATTTTTGTCCATTTTGACTTTATGTAATAATTGAATAGTTTCCACTTTTTTGTAATAGTATCCACTGTCATTTGAATTTTTGTCTATTTTGACTTTATGTAATAATTGAATAATTTCCACTTTTATGTAATAGTATACACTGTCGTAATTTTGATTTTTTTTTGTCTATTTTGACTTTATGTAATAATTGAATAATTTCCACTTTTATGTAATAGTATCCACTGTCGTAATTTGAATTTTTCTCCACTTTGACTTTATGTAATAACTGAATAATTTCCACTTTTATGTAATAGTATCCACTGCTGAATTTTGAATTTTTGTCTATTTTGACTTTATGTAATAACTGAATAAATTCCACTTTTATGTAATAGTATACATTGTCATTATTTGAATTTTTGTCCATTTTGACTTAATTTATTTATTTAATAATGTCCACTTTTATGTAATAGTATACACTGTCATAATTTAGAATTTTTGTCTATTTTGACTTTATGTAAAAATGTGATAATTTCCACTTTTATGTAAAAGTATACACTGTCGTAATTTAGATTTTTTTGTCTATTTTGACTTTATGTAATAATTGAATAATTTCCACTTTTATGTAATAGTATCCACTGTCGTAATTGTGAATTTTTGTCCATTTTGACTTTATGTAATAATTGAATAATTTCCACTTTTATGTAATAGTATACACTGTCGTAATTGTGAATTTTTGTCCATTTTGACTTTATGTAATAATTGAATAATTTCCTCTTTTATGTAATAGTATCCACTGTCATAATTTAGAATTTTTGTCCATTTTGACTTTACGTAATAATTGAATAATTTCCACTTTTATGTAATAGTATACACTGTCGTAATTTTGAATTTTTGTCCATTTTGACTTTACGTAATAATTTAATAATTTCCACTTTTATGTAATAGTATACACTTTCGTAATTTTGAATTTTTGTCAATAATGACTTTATGTAATAATTGAATCATTTTCACTTTTATGTAATAGTATCCACTGTCGTAATTGTGAATTTTTGTCCATTTTGACTTTATGTAATAATTTAATAATTTCCACTTTTATGTAATAGTATACACTGTCATTATGTGAATTTTTGTCCATTTTGACTTTTTGTAATAATTTAATCATTTCCACTTTTATGTAATAGTATTCACTGTCATAATTTTGAATTTTTGTCTATTTTGACTTTATATTATAATTTAATCATTTCCCCTTTTATGTAATAGTATACATTGTTGTAATTTGAATTTTTCTCCACTTTGACTTTATGTAATAACTGAATAAATTCCAATTTTATGTAATAGTATCCACTATCATAATTTGGAATTTTTGTCAATAATTACATTATGAAATGATTAAATAATGTCCACTTTTATGTAATAGTATCCACTGTCGTAATTTTGAATTTTTGTCCATTTTGACTTTATGTAATAATTTAATCATTTCCACTTTTATGTAATAGTATCCAGTGTCGTAATTTAGATTTTTTTTATTATTTTGACTTTATGTAATAATTTAATCATTTCCACTTATATGTAATAGTATACACTGTCGTAATTTTGAATTTTTGTCCATTTTGACTTTATGTAATAACTGATTAAATTCCACTTTTATGTAATAGTATCCACTGTCATAATTTGGAATTTTTGTCCATTTTTACTTTATATAATAATTTAATCATTTCCACTTTTATGTTATAGTATCCACTGTCATTTTAATTTGTGTCTATTTTGACTATATGTAATGATTAAATAATTTCCAATTTTATGTAATAGTATACACTGTCGTAATTTAGAATTTTTGTCTATTTTGACTTTATGTAATAATTGAATAATTTCCACTTTTATGTAATAGTATCCAGTGTCGTAATTTAGAATTTTTCTCCACTTTGACTTTATGTAATAATTTAATAATTTCCACTTTTATGTAATAGTATCCACTGTCGTAATTTAGATTTTTTGTCTATTTTGAAATATGTAATAATTGAATAATTTCCACTTTTATGTAATAGTATACACTGTCGTAATTTTTTTGTTGTTGTCTATTTTGAATTTATGTAATAATTGAATAATTTCCACTTTTATGTAATAGTATACACTGTCGTAATTTGAATTTTTCTCCACTTTGACTTTATGTAATAATTGAATAAATTCCACTTTTATGTAACAGACAAAAATTCTAAATTACAGCAGTGGATACTATTTTGACTTTATGTAATAATTGAATAAATTCCACTTTTATGTAATAGTATCCACTGTCATAATTTAGAATTTTTGTCCATTTTGACTTTATATAATAATTGAATAATTCCACTTATATGTAATAGTATCCACTGTCATAATTTAGAATTTTTGCCAATAATGACTTTATGTAATAATTGAATAATTTCCACTTTTTTGTAATAGTATCCACTGTCATAATTTAGAATTTTTGTCCATTTTGACTTTATGTAATAATTAAATAATTTCCACTTTTATGTAACAGTATACACTGTCATTTGAATTTTTGTCTATTTTGACTTTATGTAATAATTAAATAATTTCCACTTTTATGTAATAGTATACACTGTTGTAATTGTGAATTTTTGTCCACTTTGACTTTATGTAATAATTGAATAAATTCCACTTTTAAGTAATAGACAAAAATTCAAAATTACAGCAGTGGATGCTATTTTGACTTTATGTAATAATTGAATAAATTCCACTTTTATGTAATAGTATCCACTGACATAATTTAGAATTTTTGTCCATTTTGACTTTATGTAATAATTGAATAATTCCACTTATATGTAATAGTATCCACTGTCGTAATTTAGAATTTTTGTCCATTTTGACTTTATGTAATAATTGAATAATTCCACTTATATGTAATAGTATCCACTGTCATAATTTAGAATTTTTGTCCATTTTGACTTTATGTAATAATTGAATAGTTTCCACTTTTTTGTAATAGTATCCACTGTCATAATTTAGAATTTTTGTCCATTTTGACTTTATGTAATAATTAAATAATTTCCACTTTTATGTAATAGTATACACTGTCATTTGAATTTTTGTCTATTTTGACTTTATGTAATAATTAAATAATTTCCACTTTTATGTAATAGTATACACTGTTGTAATTGTGAATTTTTGTCCACTTTGACTTTATGTAATAATTGAATAAATTCCACTTTTATGTAATAGACAAAAATTCAAAATTACAGCAGTGGATGCTATTTTGACTTTATGTAATAATTGAATAATTTCCACTTTTATGTAATAGTATCCACTGTCGTAATTTTGACATTTTGTCTATTTTGAATTTGTGTAATAATTGAATAATTTCCACTTTTATGTAATACACAAAAATTCAAAATTGCAGCAGTGGATGCTATTTTGACTTTATGTAATAATTGAATAAATTCCACTTTTATGTAATAGTATCCACTGTCGTGATTTAGAATTTTTGTCCATTTTGACTTTATGTAATAATTGAATAATTTCCACTTTTATGTAATAGTATCCACTGTCGTAATTTGAATTTTTCTCCACTTTGACTTTATGTAATAATTGAATAATTTCCACTTTTATGTAATAGTATCCACTGCTGAATTTAGAATTTTTGTCTATTTTGACTTTATGTAATATCTGAATAAATTCCACTTTTATGTAATAGTATACACTGTCGTTATTTGAATTTTTGTCCATTTTGACTTTTTGTAATAATTGAATAATTTCCACTTTTATGTAATAGTATACACTGTTGTAATAGTGAATTTTTGTCAATTTTGTATGTAATAATTGAATAATTCCACTTTTATGTAATAGTATCCACTGTCGTAATTTTGATTTTTTTTTGTCAATAATGGCTTTATGTAAAAATTAAATAATGTCCATTTTTATATAATAGTATCCACTGTCGTAATTTTGAATTGTTGTCCATTATGATAAAGAGGGTGACACGGGGATGATGTCACTGATCCTGTCAGTCCTGCACGGGTCCAATTTTGTAAACCCGCACCCGCTCGTACCCGCAGTGCTTAAAACCGCATCCGACCCGTTTTCCGACAACAGCACTAAATAAAATCCGCACCCTACCCGACTCTCTTAAAATAGAACCGACACCCGACCCGCAATAAAATGAAAAAAGTTTAGCATAAATGTTTATTGCCAGCATACAGAAGTTATTACACAACCATTAACACAAGGACAACTTCAGCAGGGACATTATAAAACGCTTAACGTAGGTAAGACACTGTTATTAAGAGACCAAACTCATTATACATAATACTAATAACATTCACTATGTACAAATAATCAGATGAGCCCAGAATATGAACGCAACGCGTTTAATGACACGTTAAGCATTTTCCTCCCATAAGAAAACGCTTAACGTGGCTTAATATAGGCTACTAAGACAGTGTTATTAAGAGACCAAACTCAGGAAACATAACACAAATACTGTTGGATAGAACTGCTTGTGCTTGGTTTTGTTACCAGTTATCTGCGTGCTTCCTCAGCGATGAAGTTCCACATTTGCGGCTCTCTTTTCTTCAACTCCTCAGGATCCATCTCGACGAGTGCAGGCAGATCGCGCACGCGCCGCACGGCCACAAATAAACTGATATGGATTTGAAATTATTTTATCAACTTGATATACAGGCAAGGCATATTTTTGTATATGCATATTTTTAGGAACACATCTACAATATACATGCATATATTTTTATATATAGGCCTATATTCGTTTGCACGTGACTGTTTAAAACCGTTTTCTCCCTTGTCTGACCCGACCCGCACCCGTATCCGACACAGGAGGATGTTTTTCACCCGTTTCAGCAATATTCGCGCAGGACTCTGGTGCACATACACGGGCTGTGTCCTGGGGAAAATCACTGATTCCTCTGGAATTTAACATTCTTTGAAACATTTGGGATAATGTACACAAGTCAACACAATGTATAACACTATTGGATATTTTAATCAAAAAAATCTTACATATTGTGCCTTTAATGCTCACATAATCAAGACTTATTTTTTTAAACTGGGCATTTTGAACATTCAATAGAAAACATTCTGATCTTTGTTATCCGGGCAGGAATCACTGACACAGACACAAGCTCTTCTTATAAAAATTCCCTTTATTTGGAGTAATGCTGATATTAGTTCAGACAGAAGCGTTAGAGGCACTGAGGAGGATGTGTTTCATGCAGCGTCCAGCAGAGGCTCCCACACTGACAGGAAATGGTGTGTGTGTGGGGTTCAGTGCTCAGTGTGTGTTACTGTCACAGCAAACATTAACTGTGTACCTGTCATTTGCAGACATTTCTCCCATTTGGTCAAAATGTCCATGTCAAAGTTCCCTTTACGATTATCACTAGCTTCATGACATCTTTTGTACAGTTTTTTATTCAACAGTTGTACACGTTCATAAAAAAGGTCACAGTTTTCTATCCCACAAACAGAACGTTCTCTCAACGTTCCTCCAGTAACGCTAACAGAACGCTCGTTCAGAGTTATCCAGTCTTATGTTCTCTAAACATCAGCACAAAAGCATTCTTTATACATCAATCATGAAATGTTCATGAGTGTTTCAGTTCCGTGAAGTGTTTCAGTTCCATGTTTCTGAGTGGCTCCCAGAATGCCTGACAAAAAAACATGCTGACTTATTTTCGTAACTTGTTATAAAAAAAAGTCTCTCTCACCTCAGAAAGCCGAACTTTCCTGCCCTGTGCTCGTGGTGCGCACTCTTCAATCGCATGCGCAAATGTGCCGGCAAGCACAAGAGAAACTTCGAGCATGCAACGTTTCGTTGTCAATTAGCAAGTCATGATATAAAAGCAATGTACCAATAAATCAGTGTGTGTGTGTGTGTGTGTGAGGGAAAGATCACCTTGTTCAGCTTCACAAATAACCCAGCGTTAAGGGAACAGTGGATGCAGTTTGAGTTTCCGGAGTTCTGCAAGTGTGTGTGTTTGTTCCCAGTCAAGAGTGGAAATCGCAAGAGGTAAATGAAACTGCAGCAAATGTGTGTGTTTTGTTGGCAATCGGTGCGTAAGTGCATTTAATGTGAACAACACCAATGTATAGTGTGTGTGCGTGTGTGTGTGTGTGACTCTTTAGCTCCGCCCACTGCACGCCTCCACGAGCTCGGCTGTTTTCAGAAAGAATCGGTACAGTGTGTCTGTCTTTTTCATTCAAAAGTAATGTTCTCATAATGTTTGAAGAATGACACAATGGAACGTTCCATTAACGTTCACATAAAACGTTTTTTTAGAACATTTAAGATACTTTGAATGTTCAGAAATAGTTTCATAACTTAATGGGAATGTTCTTAGAACATTTTTGTGTCAGCTGGGATTTGATTATGAAGGAATGTTGAGTTTTTCTCATGTGTTTTACACTTATTTTGAATCACGTTGTGTTTTAGGGTTAAAGCAAATATCAGTAATCTGGCCTAATGATGAGCTGGCAGAACATTTTCTCGTTTCAGTCTCTCCACAGATTGTGTTTTTCCTGCGTGTATAATGTCTGTGTAAATGTGCATGATCCAGTAGTAGATTAGTAAAACAGCTGCTGCCTTCAGCACAGATTATACTCAGGGTCAAGAGTCGACCTCTGCAGGACAGGCCACTGAGAGGTTAGTCACATATTACTTTGCACTATACTTTGTTTTGTCAAGAAAAACAGAAACCAGTTTGAAAGGTCAGAGGTCAGGTTGATGTTCCCGTTGCCTCGAGCACTTATGAAGCGGCTCTGTGGGCCGCCTGACGCCGACACTGCAGGTACACATACAGCGGGCTGGCGAAGGCCAGGAGACTCAGAACGGTCAGGCCGATGTTCACCTAGAGGAACCAAAGACAGTTCAGTCAGCGCTGGTCATCTCAAACCACAGAAATGCTTAAAAGAGGATCTATTAGGCCCTTGATGTGTTCTGGCTCTACTAGAGCAGGGTTTCCTGCTTGAGTGTTGATTATTTCCTCATATTCTCCATTGTTGTGGCTCCTCTCTTCCATAGACATCTATAATAAAGGCTAGATGTCTCGTCCGCTGCTGGCCAATGGAGGTCGACGTCCGCTCCAGGCGGCCATCTTGTCACAGTCAGCTCGCTCACTCATTGTGTTTTAATGGTGCTTGCACTTTTTAAATAACCATAACTTGGTCAATTTTTCTACCGATTTTCAAACTGTTTGGTTTGATAAACGTCAGAGATGTAGTTATGACACTGCATACTTATGAATAATTATTCATAATTTGTTCAAACATCCAGAATTATAGCCTGGTTAATAACATTTGTAAGAAACCAAACCATTTGTAAATGCGTCCAGATTTCAGCGAGATAAGAGTATTTGTGTTCAGATCACTCGCCTTACATCAGGAGCCCGCCAGAAAACTGGCCTGTGACAAGATGGCCGCCGGTGACAAGATGGCCGCCACTGATGACGTTAGAGACTCTGCCGTAAGACATCTAGCCTTTATTATGTATATCTATTTCCTATCGCTATGAAGCCCCTCCTTCTGAAAAGCACACTGTGCTCTGATTGGTCGGCTGGAGCAGTGTGTTGTGATTGGTTTTTAGGAAATGTCCTGCCCCTTAAGTTTCAACACACGACTAACACTACGGAAGAAACTCAAGATGGAGGCGTTTGAGGAGTTCAGAAACACTGATAGAGAAGAACACATCTCACACTGAAGACAGATGAAGATGGGAGAATACGACACCTTTATATCAACAGTTCTTGTGTTGTTTATCTAGATGCATGTTTGACTGATGAAACTTGAGCAGAACCGTTTCAAAATCTCAGAAAAATTACAAATATGCTGAATCTATATCTGCCAAACAAAGCCAGAGATTTCTCACAGCTCAACAGCTGTATCTTATCTTGAGGCGGCCTCCCTCCTTTTGCTTCCTGAGAAATGTTTGGCAGACGTGTTTAGGCTAATGTTGAAAAAACACGTTCCAGGGAAAGCACTAAGCCACTGAAATAAAATAAACCGGCTGGTAAAACATACTGTGTGTTTGAGCAATAATCGCTCAAATCGTTCTCTCCACTGGAAGGTTATAATAACAGTTGGGTAGTTTGTCCCAAATGTAATGTTTTGGCAGTCGTTTCAACAGGAATCGACCCAAAATGTTATCGCGAGAGCGAAAGATTTCCCCTGATGTCTGAAAGTGATTCTGTGTGAGCTGTGCTTCATTCACCTCCACTACTGCCAGCAGACCTGCTGTTAATATGCCCTTATCCCCGCACGCGTGCCGCTGTGGGAAAGAGGCATAAAGTATGCAGAGGCTTACGTAAAGAGGGTCTCCAGCCAGCGGTCCCTTGATGAGGGCGAAGCAGGGATACTGGAGCAGCGAGAACACGGCCGACAGAGCCATCACCATTCCATACAGCTTCCCAAAGTGGACAGACGGAAACCTGCAAGCACATTCATGTTCACTGAACCGCTCTCGTCTTTCACTTGTGGATGCATTGACGTGTGCTAAAGTCTACTTCTATTTCACAAGGTAAAGTGATCTGTTGATATTTACTCGCCCTCAATCCAGTTCCAAACCTGTGTGATTGTGTTTTTCTCAGATCTGCAGCCAGTGTATTTTATCCTTTAGTGTTGCACACATGACAGGTTTGGAGCGGCGTGAGGGTGATTATGGGCCGGTGAGACTCACGCCACACTGATGAAGGCGGCGTTTCCTCCGTACAGGAAGGATCTGTTGAGCACCTGCAGGATGAAGGTGAGGTACTGCAGAGGAAGGACTGGGGTGGCGGCACACACGGAGAACAGCACACACTGCAGAGCTGTCAGAGCCAGGGACAGGAGGGCCGCCTTCAGGTCTGCTTCTCGCTCACTCTCTCCTGTAGAGCACAGTGAAGAGGACAGTGAAGAGGAAGAGGACAGTGAAGAGGAAGAGGACAGTGAAGAGGAAGAGGACAGTGAAGAGGACAGTGAAGAGGAAGAGGACAATGAAGAGGAAGAGGACAGTGAAGAGGACAGTGAAGAGGAAGAGGACAGTGAAGAGGAAGAGGACAGTGAAGAGGAAGAGGACAGTGAAGAGCACAGTGAAGAGGAAGAGGACAGTGAAGAGCACAGTGAAAAGGAAGAGGACAGTGAAGAGCACAGTGAAGAGGAAGAGGACAGTGAAGAGGAAGAGGAAGAGGAAGAGGAGAGTGAAGAGGAAGAGGACAGTGAAGAGGACAGTGAAGAGGAAGAGGACAGTGAAGAGGAAGAGGACAGTGAAGAGGACAGTGAAGAGGAAGAGGACAGTGAAGAGGAAGAGGACAATGAAGAGGACAGTGAAGAGGAAGAGGACAGTGAAGAGGAAGAGGACAATGAAGAGGAAGAGGACAGTGAAGAGCACAGTGAAGAGGAAGAGGACAGTGAAGAGGACAATGAAGAGGAAGAGGACAGTGAAGAGGACAATGAAGAGGAAGAGGACAGTGAAGAGGAAGAGGACAGTGAAGAGGACAGTGAAGAGGAAGAGGACAGTGAAGAGGAAGAGGACAGTGAAGAGGACAGTGAAGAGGAAGAGGACAGTGAAGAGGAAGAGGACAATGAAGAGGAAGAGGACAGTGAAGAGGAAGAGGACAGTGAAGAGCACAGTGAAGAGGAAGAGGACAGTGAAGAGCACAGTGAAAAGGAAGAGGACAGTGAAGAGCACAGTGAAGAGGAAGAGGACAGTGAAGAGGAAGAGGAAGAGGAAGAGGAGAGTGAAGAGGACAGTGAAGAGGACAGTGAAGAAGAAGAGGACACGGAAGAGGAGAGTGAAGAGGAAGAGGAGAGTGAAGAGGACAGTGAAGAGGAAGAGGACAGTGAAGAGGAAGAGGACAGTGAAGAAGAAGAGGACAGTGAAGAGGACAGTGAAGAAGAAGAGGACAGTGAAGAGGAAGAGGACAATGAAGAGGAAGAGGACAGTGAAGAGGAAGAGGACAGTGAAGAGGAAGAGGACAATGAAGAGGAAGAGGACAATGAAGAGGAAGAGGACAGTGAAGAGGAAGAGGACAGTGAAGAGGAAGAGGACAGTGAAGAGGAAGAGGAAGAGGACAATGAAGAGGAAGAGGACAATGAAGAGGAAGAGGACAGTGAAGAGGAAGAGGACAATGAAGAGGAAGAGGACAGTGAAGAGGAAGAGGACAATGAAGAGGAAGAGGACAGTGAAGAGGAAGAGGACAATGAAGAGGAAGAGGACAATGAAGAGGAAGAGGACAGTGAAGAGGACAGTGAGGAAGAGGACAGTGAAGAGGAAGAGGAAGGGGACAGTGAAGAGGAAGAGGACAATGAAGAGGAAGAGGACAATGAAGAGGAAGAGGACAATGAAGAGGAAGAGGACAGTGAAGAGGAAGAGGACAGTGAAGAGGAAGAGGACAGTGAAGAGGAAGAGGACAGTGAAGAGGAAGAGGACAGTGAAGAGGAAGAGGAAGAGGACAGTGAAGAGGAAGAGGTTTGAGGCAGTGGTTTGACGGTTCACAAAATGAGGAACAGGGAGTGTGTGAGAGTTTAGTTCCTATATTTCTGTCATAAGTGTTTGGCATGGTAATTAATATGATGATGTAGTTAGTCAGTGACAGGGGTTAGTCAGTGTCAGGGGTTAGTCAGTGTCAGGGGTTAGTCAGTGACAGGGGTTGGTCAATGACAGGGGTTAGTCAGTGTCAGGGGTTAGTCAGTGTCATGGGTTAGTCAGTGGCAGGGGTTAGTCAGTGTCAGAGGTTAGTCAGTGTCAGGGGTTAGTCAGTGTCAGGGGTTAGTCAGTGTCAGAGGTTAGTCAGTGTCAGGGGTTAGTCAGTGTCAGGGGTTAGCCAGTGGCAGGGGTTAGTCAGTGACAGAGGTTAGTCAGCGTCATGGGTTAGTCAGTGGCAGGGGTTAGTCAGTGTCAGAGGTTAGTCAGTGTCAGGGGTTAGTCAGTGTCAGGGGTTAGTCAGTGTCAGAGGTTAGTCAGTGTCAGGGGTTAGTCAGTGTCAGGGGTTAGTCAGTGGCAGGGGTTAGTCAGTGACAGAGGTTAGTCAGTGTCAGGGGTTAGTCAGTGGCAGGGGTTAGTCAGTGGCAGGGGTTAGTCAGTGACAGAGGTTAGTCAGTGTCAGAGGTTAGTCAGTGGCAGGGGTTAGTCAGTGGCAGGGGTTAGTCAGTGGCAGGGGTTAGTCAGTGTCAGGGGTTAGTCAGTGTCAGAAGTTAGTCAGTGACAGGGGTTAGTCAGTGACAGGGGTTAGTCAGTGGCAGGGGTTAGTCAGTAGCAGGGGTTAGTCAGTGACAGGGGTTAGTCAGTGACAGGGGTTAGTCAGTGGCAGGGGTCAGTCAGTGACAGGGGTTAGTCAGTGGCAGGGGTTAGTCAGTGACAAGGGTTAGTCAGTGACAGGGGTTAGTCAGTGGCAGGGGTCAGTCAGTGGCAGGGGTTAGTCAGTGACAGGGGTTAGTCGGTGACAGGGGTTAGTCAGTGACAGAGGTTAGTCAGTGTCAGGGGTTAGTCAGTGGCAGAGGTTAGTCAGTGTCAGGGGTTAGTCAGTGGCAGGGGTTAGTCAGTGTCAGAGGTTAGTCAGTGTCAGAGGTTAGTCAGTGTCAGGGGTTAGTCAGTGGCAGGGGTTAATTAGTGTCAGCGGTTAGTCACTGGCAGGGGTTAGTCAGTGGCAGGGGTTAGTCAGTGTCAGAGGTTAGTCAGTGTCAGGGGTTAGTCAGTGACAGAGGTTAGTCAGTGGCAGGGGTTAGTCAGTGGCAGAGGTTAGTCAGTGACAGGGGTTAGTCAGTGGCAGGGGTTAGTCAGTGGCAGAGGTTAGTCAGTGGCAGGGGTTAGTCAGTGGCAGGGGTTAGTCAGTGTCAGGGGTTAGTCAGTGGCAGAGGTTAGACAGTGACAGGGGTTAGTCAGTGGCAGGGGTTAGTCAGTGGCAGAGGTTAGTCAGTGTCAAAGGTTAGTCAGTGACAGGGGTTAGTCAGTGGCAGGGGTTAGTTAGTGGCAAGGGTTAGTCAGTGGCAGGGGTTAGTCAGTGGCAGGGGTTAGTCAGTGACAGGGGTTAGTCAGTGGCAGGGGTTAGTCAGTGTCAGGGGTTAGTCAGTGGCAGAGGTTAGACAGTGACAGGGGTTAGTCAGTGGTAGGGGTTAGTCAGTGGCAGGGGTTAGTCAGTGTCAGGGGTTAGTCAGTGGCAGAGGTTAGTCAGTGTCAGAGGTTAGTCAGTGGCAGGGGTTAGTCAGTGTCAGAAATTAGTCAGTGACAGGGGTTAGTCAGTGGCAGGTGTTAGTTAGTGGCAGGGGTTAGTTAGTGGCAGGGGTTAGTCAGTGTCAGAGGTTAGTCAGTGACAGGGGTTAGTCAGTGACAGGGGTTAGTCAGTGACAGGGGTTAGTCAGTGACAGGGGTTAGTCAGTGGCAGAGGTTAGTCAGTGGCAGGGGTTAGTCAGTGGCAGGGGTTAGTCAGTGACAGGGGTTAGTCAGTGGCAGGGGGTAGTCAGTGTCAGAGGTTAGTCAGTGACAGGGGTTATTCAGTGGCAGAGGTTAGTCAGTGGCAGAGGTTAGTCAGTGGCAGGGGTTAGTCAGTGGCAGGGGTTAGTTAGTGGCAAGGGTTAGTCAGTGGCAGGGGTTATTAAGTGGCAAGGGTTAGTCAGTGGCAGGGGTTAGTCAGTGACAGGGGTTAGTCAGTGTCAGGGGTGAGTCAGTGACAGTGGTTAGTCAGTGTCAGGGGTTAGTCAGTGGCAGAGGTTAGTCAGTGGCAGGGGTTAGTCAGTGGCAGGGGTTAGTCAGTGGCAGGGGTTAGTCAGTGGCAGGGGTTAGTCAGTGGCAGAGGTTAGTCAGTGTCAGAGGTTAGTCAGTGGCAGGGGTTAGTCAGTGTCAGAGGTTAGTCAGTGACAGGGGTTAGTCAGTGGCAGGTGTTAGTTAGTGGCAGGGGTTAGTCAGTGGCAGGGGTTAGTCAGTGTCAGAGGTTAGTCAGTGACAGGGGTTAGTCAGTGACAGGGGTTAGTCAGTGTCAGGGGTTAGTCAGTGAAAGGGGTTAGTCAGTGGCAGAGGTTAGTCAGTGACAGGGGTTAGTCAGTGACAGGGGTTAGTCAGTGTCAGGGGTTAGTCAGTGACAGGGGTTAGTCAGTGACAGGGGTTAGTCAGTGTCAGGGGTTAGACAGTGACAGGGGTTAGTCAGTGGCAGGGGTTAGTCAGTGGCAGGGGTTAGTTAGTGACAAGGGTTAGTCAGTGGCAGGGGTTAGTTAGTGGCAAGGGTTAGTCAGTGGCAGGGGTTAGTCAGTGGCAGGGGTTAGTCAGTGACAGGGGTTAGTCAGTGGCAGGGGTTAGTCAGTGTCAGGGGTTAGTCAGTGGCAGAGGTTAGACAGTGACAGGGGTTAGTCAGTGGCAGGGGTTAGTCAGTGGCAGGGGTTAGTCAGTGTCAGAGGTTAGTCAGTGACAAGGGTTAGTCAGTGGCAGGGGTTATTTAGTGGCAGGGGTTAGTCAGTGTCAGGGGTTAGTCAGTGGCAGGGGTTAGTCAGTGTCAGGGGTTAGTCAGTGACAGGGGTTAGTCAGTGGCAGAGGTTAGTCAGTGGCAGAGGTTAGTCAGTGGCAGGGGTTAGTTAGTGGCAAGGGTTAGTCAGTGTCAGAGGTTAGTCAGTGGCAAGGGTTAGTCAGTGGCAGGGGTTAGTCAGTGACAGGGGTTAGTCAGTGTCAGGGGTTAGTCAGTGTCAGGGGTTAGTCAGTGACAGGGGTTAGTCAGTGACAGGGGTTAGTCAGTGACAGGGCTTAGTCAGTGTCAGGGGTTAGTCAGTGTCAGGGGTTAGTCAGTGACAGGGGTTAGTCAGTGACGGGTTAGTCAGTGTCAGGGGTTAGTCAGTGTCAGGGGTTAGTCAGTGTCAGGGGTTAGTCAGTGACATGGGTTAGTCAGTGACAGGGGTTAGTCAGTGTCAGGGGTTAGTCAGTGACAGGGGTTAGTCAGTGTCAGGGGTTAGTCAGTGTCAGGGGTTAGTCAGTGACAGAGGTTAGTCAGTGGCAGGGGTTAGTCAGTGGCAGGGGTTAGTCAGTGGCAGGGTTAGTCAGTGTCAGAGGTTAGTCAGTGGCAGGGGTTAGTCAGTGACAGGGGTTAGTCAGTGACAGGGGTTAGTCAGTGACAGGGGTAAGTCAGTGGCAGGGGTTAGTCAGTGTCAGAGGTTAGTCAGTGGCAGGGGTTAGTCAGTGACAGGGGTTAGTCAGTGTCAGGGGTTAGTCAGTGTCAGAGGTTAGTCAGTGTCAGAGGTTAGTCAGTGTCAGAGGTTAGTCAGTTTCAGGGGTTAGTCAGTGTCAGAGGTTAGTCAGTGTCAGGGGTTAGTCAGTGGCAGGGGTTAGTCAGTGGCAGGGGTTAGTCAGTGACAGGGGTTAGTCAGTGGCAGGGGTTAGTCAGTTCCAGGGGTTAGTCAGTGGCAGGGGTTAGTCAGTGGCAGGGGTTAGTCAGTGACAGAGGTTAGTCAGTGGCAGGGGTTAGTCAGTGGCAGGGGTTAGTCAGTGGCAGGGTTAGTCAGTGTCAGAGGTTAGTCAGTGGCAGGGGTTAGTCAGTGACAGGGGTTAGTCAGTGACAGGGGTTAGTCAGTGACAGGGGTAAGTCAGTGGCAGGGGTTAGTCAGTGTCAGAGGTTAGTCAGTGGCAGGGGTTAGTCAGTGACAGGGGTTAGTCAGTGTCAGGGGTTAGTCAGTGTCAGAGGTTAGTCAGTGTCAGAGGTTAGTCAGTTTCAGGGGTTAGTCAGTGTCAGAGGTTAGTCAGTGTCAGGGGTTAGTCAGTGGCAGGGGTTAGTCAGTGGCAGGGGTTAGTCAGTGACAGGGGTTAGTCAGTGGCAGGGGTTAGTCAGTTCCAGGGGTTAGTCAGTGGCAGGGGTTAGTCAGTGGCAGGGGTTAGTCAGTGACAGGGGTTAGTCAGTGTCAGGGGTTAGTCAGTGTCAGGGGTTAGTCAGTGGCAGAGGTTAGTCAGTGGCAGAGGTTAGTCAGTGGCAGAGGTTAGACAGTGACAGAGGTTAGACAGTGTCAGGGGTTAGTCAGTGGCAGGGGTTAGTCAGTGGCAGAGGTTAGTCAGTGGCAGAGGTTAGTCAGTGTCAGGGGTTAGTCAGTGACAGGGGTTAGTCAGTGGCAGAGGTTAGTCAGTGGCAGAGGTTAGTCAGTGGCAGGGGTTAGTCAGTGTCAGGGGTTAGTCAGTGGCAGAGGTTAGTCAGTGTCAGGGGTTAGTCAGTGTCAGGGGTTAGTCAGTGGCAGAGGTTAGTCAGTGGCAGGGGTTAGTCAGTGACAGGGGTTATTCAGTGGCAGGGGTTAGTTAGTGGCAAGGATTAGTCAGTGGCAGGGGTTAGTCAGTGGCAGGGGTTAGTTAGTGGCAAGGATTAGTCAGTGGCAGGGGTTAGTTAGTGGCAAGGGTTAGTTAGTGGCAAGGGTTCGTTAGTCATTATGGTTGTTGTGCTGGAGTTTATTCTCAAGGAAGTAGTGTGTCTATTAATGGCTAAAGCTACAGTTTTCTAACTGCTAGAGGGCCAAGAGTAACTTTTTAAATTTTTGCGGTGAACTATTCCTTGAATAGGTCTTACTGACATCAAACATTTGCAAAGTTTCTTTTGGAACTTTAATTTAAATGGTATTTTTTAAACAAAAAATGGTTTCCTACAATATGTTTTCATATGTACATTGAACTTTTAAGAGATGAAGGGAAAATAAAGGAAATGTGTGCATGTTTATGTGTTGACCTGGTTCTCGCTGCTTTCCCTTGTGGCGGTCCATGATGAGGCCGTTCCAGGGGGCGCACAGGATCCCACACAGCTGAGTGAACGCAAACGCATTTGTGTATCTACCGACTGTGAGCAAAAACAATAGGACTGATTAAGAACAGGATTCAAGCTCATGATGCACACATGATGCAGCCTGAGCCGGTTTGCATGTCTATATCTATACATAGCGCTCAAAGGCAGGGATTCACCTGATTCACACAAATAGCTGGACATGAGGATAATACAGTATGTGTGTGTGCATACCGAGGACTGGGTCTCCAGCGGCCAGATGATTCAGCATCGGGTTCAAGGTCCCGATGAACAAGTAGTGTCTCAGCTGCATCACAGAGAGCCACAGCAGATGCCACAGGAAGGACCAGGAGAGGAGACAGCTCTTGAAACTACGCTCTGACAAAACACACATTCATAGTGTTAACACACTTCACCATCAAGCTTTAGAAGTAAAAGGGGAAGGGACACATAAATAACAATAGCAGAAGTGTGACAATTCAGGACAATAATGTGGTCATGTGAGGATCTGAATCTGAAACTAGACTTT
Organism: Gobio occitaniae; assembly: GCA_033150135.1. Taxonomy (NCBI): domain Eukaryota; kingdom Metazoa; phylum Chordata; class Actinopteri; order Cypriniformes; family Gobionidae; genus Gobio; species Gobio occitaniae. The sequence continues at coordinate 18,298 of JARQWZ010003634.1, forward strand.
TGACTGTTGACATGTCTCATGCACACTGCCATTAGATTATTATAATCGAAACCTGCCCAATGAGACAGGAAGTGACATGTACAATCACCAAACCCAAGACATTTAGGAGCAGGTGAACCAAAAGCAAAATATTAGCAAGAGTGTTATCACTAAAAGGAACACAAACAGTGTTTTATTCAAGAACAATCATGTAATATGGCAAAACAAAACAGCCATAAAAACAATGTGACAATGTTTATTGTCTGTATATTTAGGGGGCAAGCACTGAAGCTGCTGTAGCCTCTATTGTAATTGAGGTCTATGGCAGGTCTATAAACCGTAAGTAGGAAAATCGTGAAAACTAGCACACCTGCAGTGATGGTAATGAATAGTAATCTGGACAACTTTGGTGTCTCTAGGACGAACTCTATAGCGCCACCACCAGTTCAATAACGCCCATTTCAGTAGTGGCCATTTGAAAAAGTTAAATTCGTAAAAGTAAAGTCAAAAATCGGCTCAGATGATCACTGAACCAAGCCACACAGAAATGACTGAACAGAATGTTCCTTTTTGTTCAATAGTTATGATGATGTGAAGTTAACAATGTTAGATTAGATGCTATATATTGGCCAAACTTTGATCTATCAAAATGAAACACTTAACTCAAACTCGGTTAAAAATTTACCAGAGAAGTTTTAACAGCACCACCTACTATTCCAGAGATATAAGAAAGCATTTGAAAACTTTTGACGATATCTAATTTGTCATTTTCCATTAATCTGCCCGTCCGCCATATTTAAGTAAATGAAAAACAGTTGATTCGCTACTCCTACAAATCTTGCCCAATTGTGTAAAAAATTGTCTCAGATGATCTTTAGACTGAGCCACAGAGAAATGAGAAATACCTTTCTGAAGTTGACTCTGTGTTTGTTGTCCTATACCAAATAGCTTAGCATGCTAACCAAAATGTTTGTTGACTCATTCTTAGCTTGAAACCTCTCTTCTGAGTCCTCTGTGGCGCACCGTTATAAGCAAAAAGCCCTGAACCTGTCAGGTCGTGGGTTCAACTCACGTATGGCACATGCCCAGACCCTAAGAGGTCCTGTGGCCAGAAACAGTGCAAAAGCTGCTTCTGTTCCAGACATTTGAGAATGATCTAATCTGAGCTTATTAAATATAACATGCAGTGCCAAAATCTTAAAGAGTTTTACATTAAAACACACCATGATAAAACAGATGGTAAAACTGAAAAGCACAGTGGCCTGTCCAGAAACTAAATTACTTACATCACATATAAATGATTCTATTTTATGTGTCACACAGGGACTTGTGGGAATGTCTTTTAACTAGTTTCACCACAAATCATACACTGATAACAGCTTTTGACTGTAACAAGGGTTAACAATCAGACATTATTAAAGTGTAGTTGTGTTACATTGACTTCTGTGCTAATAAAGGGTGGGCTGTTTCTGCAGAGATCTTTATACGGCATTGGCGTATAGCAGAAACGGCGTATGAACTACAAAAACACGTGTGTTTAGTGTGTGGCCTACCCGTTGTGTCTGTGTTTTGGCCTTGGGCAGAAGGCTCTTTAAATGCCATTTCCTCCTCAGACTTAGAAGTCTGGATGTTCTTCTCTTCAGTCTTTGCAATGGCATAATCCCGAGTTCCTCCACAGTTCACCCTATTGGCATGAATAAGAAACAGTCACAGGCAAGGCATTGTTGGAGGAAACATATACTGTATATACAGTGAAGTTCATTAATATTAATATTCTGAGTCTCTTCCTGCTCATCAAGTTCTTAGCTTATATAAAGATAAAGTGCATCCGGGAAGTATTCAGCGCTTCTCTTTTTGTACATATGTTCTCCAGGTGGAGGCTCTGGGTTTGAGCATGTTTCTGAAGGAGGAGGGATTGAGCGTGTGGTTTACCCGTAGCTGTAGTTCTCCGGCAGCGGGTACGGGATGTGTGTGCGAGGCATCAGCACAAACGTTCGCAACAGATGAAAGACACTGCAGCAGGACAGGAAGAGGAAAGAGCCTCGCAGGGATACTCCATCCTCAAACAGCAACTGAGAGACAGAGATCGGACCATCAGGATTCAAGGCCGCACATCTTAACACAATCTGATGGGAGGGGTTTTATGTGCCTCTTACTTTGACGATGAGGAAGACCGCAGAGGAAGAGTCAAAGGCTCCGTTATACAGAGTGATTATAGTGGAGCGGTGAGCGCCGAAGAGATTCGCCACCTACAGACAGCAGAGGACATGTGGGTTCTTTACACATCATAAAGAGGACATTATTATGGGTTTATAGTTTATGTTAGAGGGTCATATAATGAAAACATGAAAAAGACACTTAATATTCAGTAATATTCTTGATTTGAATGCACTGACATGCGTCTTCTGCAGAGTTGCTGATTCGACTGTTTCATAATTAAAGGGTTAGTTCACCCAAACAATAAAAAGTAAACAGTGCAGAGCTTCCGAGTTCTACGTCAGAACGGCGGCTCCCCATTGGCCAGTTCCTGCGTCAGCATCACACGCATACATCACGGCGCTCATGTGAACAGCGTCGGCCAATAATGAGCCGGCATTCTGACTTAAAACCCGGAAGCTCTGCACTGTGTTTACTACGCCTGACACAGATGAGAAGAAATTGTTGAATGAAGTCGTTGTTTTGGGGGGTTTTGTGCACTTACGTATTCTCGTGGCTTCATAACATTAAGGCTGAACCACTGAAGTCACATGGACTATTTTAACCATGCCTTTACTGCCTTTCTGGACCTTAAAAAGTTGCAATGACGTTGCCGCCTTTGGCTGGTTTTCCTGTTTAATACTGTAAAGCTTCTGAAACAATCTGTATTATAAAGCACTCTAGAAATAAAGCTGACTTGACTATTGTTCTTTTGATTAAAAGAGATGGATGTGCTCTAGATGGATATACTCTAATATCCACAACACCAAACTCAAAGTCATTTCACATAAGACATGGTTATCGGATCACGTCAAAGGTCCTAACACTTTATTTCAATGGTCCACTTTAGACATTCTGCGCAATTCTGCGATTAAAAGACGTCTAATAGCGTCCAAACACAGCCCTGACATCAAGACTAAAACAAGGCCAAATTTGGGCTGTCAGTGAAAATAGCCCAATGATAGACTAGTCATCCAGAACATGAACATGTCCAAGAAATTAAACCAAACACCTGTTGACTTTGCTTACATGATGGGATAGCAAACATCTCGCAAGTTGTTTTAGGCAAAATGTTATTTTGGCTAGAAGTGGGTAACTCACAGCCGGACTATATCGGGTCTAAAGTTAACCGAGTCGGTGAAATGACGGCTATTGCTTCCTGGGAGGTAACTTTGCAACTACATGTCAACTTATTCTACTAACCTGAACCCGAACCCGTCTATCAATACTCTAATGAGAGTTAGCTGACATGTAGTTGCAAAGTTACTTGTATGTTTGTAGTCGTACCACAAAAAGAACATGAAGGTTAAACTAGAAGCACTAGAATATGATTCTGTCATTTCTACTCTATATTCTAGCTATCACAACGGGTTTGAAGTGTGTTCTAGGATAGCCAGTACCTGTATGTTGGTCATGAGGAAGAGGATTCCTCCCACAGCGATGAAGGACAGCGCAGGGAAGAGGAGGTTGGAGCTCGCTGCAGGAGGAAACAGCGCTCATGACTACAAACACACTCAATACACTGAAGACAAATAAAGATAAAAGTGTCCCTTACCAGGAGTAGAAAAGGCTATTAACAACATTCCTGCAGTGTAAACCGATCTGTAAAGTAAATCATATGAGAATATGAGAGTAGGTTTGTGTGTGTGGAACATGTGGATTGTGTTATAACAGACTGAGAGTTATACGCTGAGAAAAATATTTGGACACTTAAGCCTCGCTTATTAAAGCATCTCCGCCACTTGAACGCTTGGGGTCAGGATTGTTTTTAAAGACACTAAAGCTTTTATAAGCAAGCATGTATGAAATTGATTTCAAAATTGACAGTGAAGCCTTTTACATTTCTATTTAAAATAAACGCTGTCCTATTCATCAGAGAATCCTGAAAAATAAAGCTCATACTAAGTATTCTCAACACTAATAATAATCATGTTTGTTGAGCATCAAATCCTCATATGAGAATGATTTCTGAGGGATCATGTGACACTGAAGACTGGAGTAATGATGATCACAGGAATAAATTCGACTTTACTATATTTTCACATAGAAAACTGCAGTTTTTTTACTATTTCCCTGTTTTACTGTATTTATGATCAGATTCATGAGCAGAAGAGACTCACCACTTTTGAATGGTAGTGTATGAATGTTGTACTTCACATCTCAATAAACCCGTCTCCGGCGTGTTGACTCAGATTGTTCGAATATTACAATTAAATAATACTTAAATCGATATGTCATCCTCAATAAACCCGTCTCCAGCGTGTTGCCTCTGATCATTCGAATATTGCACTTTAATAATTATTTAATCAACATCATCCTCAATAAACCCGTCTCCAGCATGTTGCCCCCGGTCCCTCGAATATTCTGATCTATTATGACCTCCGAGCTGTAAAACTGCCAGAATAATAATAATAATACGCTGTTTGTTAATTGGCCAGAGGAGAACTGGCACCCCGACTGAGCCTGGTTTCTCCCAAGGTTTATTTTTCTCCATTAGGTCACCTAATGGGGTTTTGGTTTCCTTGCCACTGTTGCCTCTGGCTTGGCGTGCTCAGTTGGGGACACTACATTTTTCAACTAAACATCGAAATACATCTAAATAATAAAATAAATTAACCATTTAAACTAAATTACTGATCAAATTATTGATCTAAAGCCCACACTGTCACTGTATGATACTTGAAATTTTTCCAGAATGGCTATACAGCTGAATAAAATTATGCTGCATTATTTTCCTGTTTAACACTGTAAAGCTGCTTTGAAACAATCTACATTGTTAAAAGCGCTATATAAATAAAGTTGACTTGACTTGACTTGACATCACATTAACTGTCAAATATCACTATAGAGTTTAGTTCAACATCAAATCAAAACTATTACCAGAATTATTAACCTTTCGATCTTTCAGGGTAAATTTCCAACTGTCTGGAAGTTGTTGTTCCCCTATTGAGATCCTGTAATTATCGGCCTATCAGTATCTTTCCCACTGTTTACAAGGTTATTAAGAAATTAGTCGCTGAGCAAATGATCTGTCATTGGAATAATAGTTATTTTGCCATCCAATGCAGTTTAGATTTACAGCTAATTATGCTAATTGTTTTTCTAATAGAAAATAGAAAATCTCTATCAGATAAAGTGGGTGTAGTTAGAGCTGGGTTTCTTGATCTTAAGAAAGCTTTTGATACTGTTAATCATAGAATTATTAAATTAAAAGTTATATAGTTTTACATACTCTTAACTGTGTTTGAGCACAGAATCAGCTGATCTATGTTGGGGATGGAAAAATACTTAGTGTGAGCTTATTTTTCAGGATTCTTTGATGAATAGGGAAGCGTTTATTTTGAATAGAAATGTAAAAGTTCACTGTCACTTTTGAAATCATGCATGCTTGCTTATAAAAGCTTTAATGTCTTTAAAAACAATCCTGACCCCAAGCGTTCCACAGGGATCTGTCCTGGGTCCAATGGTTTCTGCTCTAAATATAAATGAATCTACATGTCCTGGCACTGACTTCCAAATGTATGCAGATGATATTTACAGTATCAGGCAGTTATATGGCACAAGTTGCTAATGAACTTTCAAATTCTATGTAACAGCTTGCAAATAAAGTCCAATAGTATCATTGCAGAGCCATGTCTGTGTCAGAGGAGAGGCTGTTTCTCAATATAAATGTCTTGGAGTTCTGCTCAGGTTAAATTTAATCGTTCTAATTTCAGATTATTGAAATTTTTGATTATATTCAGATTTATTTGAGATTATATGTCTTTAGAGGCAGCTAAGAGCTACGCTATATTGCCAAAAGCATTGTTTTTCAGGGGTTAGTTCCAGTGAAAGGAACTCTTAATGCTTCACCAAGACATTTTGGACAATTTCATGCTCCCAATTTTGTGGGACCAGTTTGGGAACGGCCCCTTCCTGTCCCAGAATGCACCAGTGCACAAAGCGTCGCTCCATAAAGACATAGTCGCGGTAGGACGGCATAAATTGGTAAAAATATGTAACACAGAACATTTCCAACTCTTTTTCAACAATTACGGGACGTGTTGGATGGACGTCTTTTCAATAGTCATTAAACGTCCGAATGTTTGCTGGGATGTAACAGCGCGGATTCTAAACTGACGTTTAAGGTTTAAGGATTGTAAGCTAAATTTAATCGTTCTAATTTCAGGTTTATTTGAGATTATATGTCTTTATTTTGCATATTATTTACTGACTAACAACCACTGGTCTCAGGCAAGCTCAACAATTATTATAAGTATTTCCTTATTAATTTGAGCGATTGTGTATTTGTAAATCATATATCATGTTTTTATGTCGAGGGATGACAGATGGAAATGTCTGGTGCATTCACTGAAAAGCGTATTAATGTGCACTGTCCCTGTTAAAAACTAAACAAAGAAAAAACTGTAGTGGAAAATCCTTTAGCTTTATGCAGAATGTCTTTACTTTATATTATGTATGTGTTTGCATAACAACAGACAACTGATCTCAGTGGAAAATGACTGTGCGTGTGTGCTATCGCATGTGTAAAATTGTGTGTGCAACAAAAGTGTTTGTTCCATGTTTAGAAGTGGTTCCTCTATTCGCGGTCTAGAGAATGAAAGCGGGCCTTCTTGCAAGAATAAAATACTTAGACAATTGGGTTTGGTTTTCATTACAATCTCACCACTAAAGAGTTAAACATTTCCACGACAAAACGAATAAACTTGTGTTCTGGCTGAAAATGTGCTTTGGCTATCTTTGTAAATTCCACTTCTATATGATCTGCTGTAAGGACATTCATTCAGTGCTCACTATAGTTCATCTCTGGAGAAAACGCCCACATTGCCCAATGCACCACAGATCCCTGTGTCCTGCCAAATCTGTGACATCACGCTGCGTTTTCTATGCACTTCTCTCCTAACTGCTTTCAAGGCCTAAACAAGCAGATAATGGGAACAAACACACACACACACACACACACACACACATAAATCTGACTCACATTCCCAGCAGCCTGGCAACGGTGGTCCCGAAGCGGTCGAACAGAAAGCCGTTTGGCAGTGTGAGGAAGTTGTTCATGAAGGATGCGATGGTGAAGACCAGGGAGAACTGCTCATCTTGTAGCCTGCAGTCTAGCACATGAAGCCAGTGTTAGCCACACACACACACACACACACACACACACACCACATCCAGTAACTAACTACTTTTACTTGAGTACTGTACTTTTTGAGTATTATTTTCTTCTGGAAACTTATGACTTTAACCCTCTATGGTACGAGTTGTGAGATGGTGGTCCAGTGGGTTAAACCATGGAACTGACATGCAGAAGGTTGCTGGTTCAATCCCAGCGGTCACCACCAGTGTGTCCTTGAGCAAGGCACTTTACTCCATGTTGCTCCAGGGGGATTGTCCCTGTAATAAGTGCACTGTAAGTCGCTTTGGATAAAAAGCGTCTGCCAAATGCATAAAAATGTAAAAATGTAAAAAATGAGTTGTCAGATGGCAACAATTAATTTCTAAATTTTTTTTGAGATTTTCAGTTATTCAGAAAAAAATACAATAAATTGCACTATGGGAGTTAAAAGGGCAGGCCTTAAAGGAACACTCCACTATTTGTGAAAATAGGCTCATTCTCCGTCTCCCCTAGAGTTGAACAGTTGAGTTTGACCGTTTTCGAATGACCGTCTGGCGCTAGCTTTTTTAGCATAGCTTAGCATAGATCATTGAATCTGATTAGACCGTTAGCATCTCGCTCAAAAATGACCAAAGAGTTTCCATATTTAAAACGTGACTCTTCTGTAGTTCCATCGTGTACTAAGACCGACGGAAAATGAGAAGTTGTGAATTTCGAGGCTGATATGGCAGGAGCTATACTCTCATTCCTGCGTAATAATCAAGGACCTTTGCTGGTCATTTTTGAGCGAGATGCTAACGGTCTAATCAGATTCAATGATCTATGCTAAGCTATGCTAAAAGTGCTAGCGGCAGACCCATAGATCGGCTGAATGGATTCGAAAACGGTCAAACTCAACTGTTCAACTCTAGGGGAGTCGGAGAATGAGCCTATTTTCACAAATAGTGGCGTGTTCCTTTAAGGTAGCCAATGATGTGCTGTTTTTAGGTCACATGACTTAAATTGATTTGAATGTCCCTTTCCCCCGGTCACCTGTTGAAGAGCTCCAGAAATCACTCTATTAAACTCATCTCTTCTCAAGTGGGATTTCTTTGATAAGTAAATTAGATATTTTTATTCACAAATCAACTTTGTCTAACACAGTTTTCCTGTAAATTGAGAAAATATCAATGCTTCCATACGGCGACGCTGTCCACAGGGGAACTACAGTCATGTTTTTCCCCATTGGCGTTTATTATAGATAGTAGCATCAGCAATAGGATTGCAGTTATTAGTGTTTATTGTAGTATAGTTGTGTTTATGTATAAGTAACAAAATGATTTCTTCTGTTCAGAAAATGAATACAGCGATATTTAACAGAAAGGGCAAGAGGATGAGTGAGCCAGATTATAGGGAACGATGGGGATTCAATGATATACTTATGTTGGGTTTCCATAAAATCTACCAATTTCTAAAATAAATGTGCATTTAAATAGAAAAGATCATAATTTTATAGAAAATCTACTTTTTTTGACCATTTTCTATTGTGGTACAGCCTTGGTAAATTTCCCTAAGAACCCCCCCATTATTTTATTTTTTTGGTTCATATGATTGAAGCCATTTCATGTAATAAAAACGTATCTTATTTGAAAACATATTTCATGGTTAGAACACAACGTCCCATAGAAGGTTAACTTTCACACTTTTCACTCCTCTATATGTCTATCACGGTCCTCGAAGGGGAAAGTCGTTTCTTTGTAGCCGCTTTGAAAGCCAGTGGATGATTTGTTTATTCTTGAAAACATGATTTTGAAGAAACATGAAGAAAACAGCATTTTTTGAACACGGTTATTGGATGGCTCAACAGAAGACGGCGGTGCGCACCCATGGCCGTACTTACAAACAATGTTTCAGCTTTCTCAAAAGATTAAATATTTGTTTCATTTTATGTGTTTGCCTAAAACAAACGATATCACAGCTTTCAAAACCTCTCCGCCCAAACCTACAGAAGCATATTGAGGTGACTCAACTGTTAGTGAAAGCTTGAAATGGGAATCGTCTGTGCTTTTAGAGCTGAAGTTTCTGTATGACACAGTTCATTTTCTTATAATAAAAATGTTAGGGAGGGACGATTTGGGAAGAGATCCAGTCAGATCTGATGTCCTGCGCTGTAGATCTGTGCCCCTGGACCACAAACCCAGTCATAACAGGGTCTATTGTTTTTTAAATAATCTTTTATGGATGTGTGGTTTGTTAGCATGTAACCATTTGAAAATCTGGAATCTGAGGGTGAAATATTGAGAAAATCTCCTTAAAGTTGTCCAAATGAAGTCCTTAGTAATGCATATTACCACTAATATTACATTAATGATATATTTACAGTAGGACAATTACTAAATATCTTCATGAACATGATCTTAATATCCTGATGATTTTTGGCACAACAGAAGAATGTATAATTTTGACCCACTCAGAGTATTGTTGGCTATTAGCACAGATATACCCGTGAGACACACGACTGCTGTTGAGCTCCAGGGCACGTCTGAACTGTAATGTGCTGACCCCGGCGGGACTCAAGTGCACACTTGCCGCATGTCTCATGAAACGCTCAGAGATGTAAACGTCAGGGAGAAAGAGAAGAGACGTGGGTAAGTGTGAAAAAGGGTGACGACACGAGAGAGAAACTCAATTCAAGCTGGTTTTCAGTGCGCACGCAGAAAGCCGCCTCTCAGACGCCGATTTTTACTCGATTTAATCTAATAAAATCTTATATTTAGTCAATTTAGATGCCTAAAATGTGACTAAAACTTTAGGTAGAGGACTACACAGCAAAAAATGCTTTTCTTACTTAGTATTTTTGTCTTGTTTCTGGTCCAAACATCAAAAAATTCTCAAAACAAGAAGCATTTACTAGCCAAATAAAAATTATTGTCTTGTTTTGGGGGGAAATAACTCAAAATTAAGTGAGTTTTTGCTTAAAATTAGCAAAATAATCTCCCAATGGGGTAACCAAAATAATCTTAATTCAAACAGAAAACAAGATTGTTTTGCTTACCCCATTGGCAGATTATTTTGCTTTAAGCAAAAACTCCCTTAATTTTGAGTTATTTTCCCCCAAAACAAGACAAAAACTTTTGCTTGTCTAGTAAATGTTTCTTAATGTAAGATTTTTTATATATTTGGACTGAAAACAAGACAAAAATACTAAGTAAGAAAAGCATTTTTTGCAGTGTATGACGACTATTGCACTAAATCAAAACTGTCATGAATTGACACTGGTATGAAGTACGGTCGGTCAAATGATGCTAAAGTTCAACAAAGACATTAGTTAGCATGCAAAAACACAGTTTGGCTTATAACTGAAGTCAAATAAACACAATGTTGAAACCTTTATTTCTAGTATGATTTTGACTTTGATTAGAGCTTTGCAACAATAATAAAATCATGCGTTTACTTTCACTCTTGACACATCTGCTTTTTTGCTTAAGTAAAACTCCCACTTAATATTTATCCCCCGTGGTAATATTTGACCAGTTGTTCTTTTCCTCCAGTAATGGAGGTGTGTACTCTGTCCACCTCTGATCGCGTGTGTGTGTGTGTGTGTGTGACTGACCTTCAGCTGCGGTTCCGTTGATGGTGGTGTTCACACACAGACTGCTGAAGTAGCCCTCGGTCTTCAGCACAAACACCAGCGTGGCCCAGCCGAAGACGGCCCCTGCGAAGCCCAAGCACTCCAGTAACCCTGAGATCAGCGTGAGCCAGGAGCGAACCCTCATCCCTCCGTCCTGACAGCCCAACATCTCTGCCCAGCAGCCTCACGATCCTCCAGAGAGAGTCCTGAAACAAACACAAACAGTCAATACACACATCCACACACACATGCTGCATGAGCAATAACAGGAGACATCAATGCACGTTCTCCAACTCACTCCACAAAGCTCAAGACACACACTTCTCCCTCTCTCTCTTTATATGGACATCTGAGGGGCTTTTCCCTCCCATTCACACAAATCCCTCCTCTCTTTTCTTCTAGCACCCGTTGACTTCAACATGGAGCGTTTCTGACCAGACGAGACCCTGTCCGACCTGTCTTATAAACACAACCCCTGTACACTCGCACTGAAGGCCTGAGATGTGTGTGTGTGTGTGTGTGCTTCTCTCTCACATTAAAGCACAAAAATGCCACCGAGCAGGAGTGTGTGAATGTCTGAGATGTGAGGGTGTTGTAGTGGATTGTGAAATGCACTGATGACTTCTCTCTCAGAGGCTAAAATTAATGGAAGCAGAAGTTAGACGTGTGATTGGCACAAGACGTCCTGTTTCTGAGGCTTCCCTGCCGGAATGAGGCATCGAGTGATGCATCTGTGTTCAGAATAAAGCGCCTCCTAATCGCACTTTCACAGTCCCGATCACAAGACCACCACAGATTCACTGTGACCGTCCTCAGAAGAGCCTGGCCAGACCAGCACACACATGCAGGAAGAAGTGTGTGATTCTGCCAGCGGTTCACACACACTGTGTATCGTACAGGGTGAACGCAGGTAAACGTGATACCTGGATGGTTTTTTCTTTTCTTTATCACTTAAGTTCCCTTTAAGGTCCAACTATAGTATTTCAATTTGACATTTTGAGGTCATGCATTTCTTTTCAGGTCAAGTGGGCCATCCCTGATTTATCAAAAATGATCCTGTATATTAATTAAAAACACAATATTTATGAACACATTATCAAACAAACATATTCAACAACATATTTAACAAACCCTAAAGCATATAGCCTAGAGCCGGGGTTTTCAAACAGGGTCCTCCAGAAATTTTCAGAGAATAAAAAAGCAAAAGTTGTTAAAGTCTGTGTCTTGCTGTATACATACTTTCCAGAATTTTTAAATATTATGGATATTTTTCTTACATACACACCCATCGATTCACTTCAGAAGGTCTTTATAAAGCTTGGGAGAGCCAGGACATTTTTTTATAGAACTCTGATTGTATTCGTCTGAAAGTTCGTGAAATGTCATATACTTGAGAGTGAGTAAATTATGGGATAATTTTCATTTTTGGGTGAACTCTCCCTTTAAATATAGCCAATTTAAGTTTGGAAACAATATGTTTTTAATGCCACACTTAGGCTACTATTTATCTAACAGTTTTTAATGTTTTTCCATACATAAAAAATTATAAATTGATTTCAGGAAGGGGGTCCCTCATAAAAGGTTCATCATATCGGGGGTCCTTGGCATCATAAAGTTTGAAAACCCCTGGCCTAGAATACGAGAATTGTAGGCCAGAACTCAAAGCATGTGTACAATTCAAAACAACTGACAGAAATATGGATGAGAATCAACTCTACAACATATTAAACATGGACAAGAACTCATCCAACAACAATCAGGCTAACAAAAATGTCATTTTAAAACCTTTTTTCTGACTGTTTTTTTTCTGAACACTTTTTTAAAGCTTTATATTCTTCATCTTGCTCCTCTCGTCCTTTCCTCACTCCACAGATGGATTATCGGCTCTTTCTTTCCTTTCTTCCATCTCTGATGTGATTTTCACATGCACACTCACTTCTGTTTTCTAAAAGTAGAATATTGTACACGTCAACTGTAAAACAACCAGTTAATGCCAGTTTATTTAATGAATTCGAATTTAATTACCGAAGGTTAAAGGTCGCCCACTTTACCAGGGGCACGTTCAAAGCTCAAACCGGTGCGCAACGCAATGAAGTGCTTTACATAAAAATGAGAAAGAAAATACAAGGTATTAAAAAAGTAAGAACTAGAAATAAAATGATTTAAATTAGATTTGATTACAGAAGATAAAAAAGTTAATGGAATGGGATGGGGATGTTCTCTTTCATTCTGGACGGAAAGGGCAGTGATTGCGTCGAGTATTAAACACGTCTTTATATCGATTTCATCCGGTTTTCTTGAGAAAGAACACAACGAATGGTCTTCTCAGCTGCCGTAGTTGCATCAGAACAGGGTGTTCAACGCAGCACCGCTTCCAGAATCCCACTTTATCTAACACATTCAGCCAAAGTGGGCCAGCAATATTTAAACCTTACAAGAAAACTAACTTTTTTTAAAAACATTTTATTCTTTGCATTGCACTTCCCATTAACTGTAATAACAGACAAAACAGATACTGGTCACAATAATATTAGTTTACATTTAGTGTGCAACCTTATAATTGAGAAAATAAACTCTCACATCCGTTTCCATTTCCTCCTTTGAAGTGTGGCCACACCCACCAGTGTCTATCACTTAAAGACATAGTGTCTCTTTAATTAAAGGCCATGGTCATCGAGCACAACTGAGTTCACCCCTATACACTCGGTTCAAATGTTTTATAACAGACCATAATGAAAGATCCTGCCAAACTACTCAATCTTTCTTTTCAAGAATTTCAGATCAGAAATCAGACATCAGGACAGTTGTACCACCCTGACATTTAAAGCATGAGTTCACTTCAGAATGAACACTTCCTGATCATCTCCTCTCCTCATCTCATCCCAGATGTTCATGTGTTTCTCTCTTCAGTTTTTTGAGAATCATTCCAGGATTTTTCTGCACATAATGGACTTCAATGGGAACCAACGGCTGAAATCCTGGAATGATCCTCAAAAAACTGAAGAAAGAAACACATGAACATCTGGGATGAGATGAGGAGAGGAATCATCAGGAAATGAACTCATGCTTTAAATAGTAAAATTAATTTTAATCCAGACAATAAAAACAAGCTCCTGTAGGCCAGCTTTCACAGACAGGGCTTAGCCAGGATTAGGCCTTTTATAAAGCATCGCTGGTGTGATGTGATCAAAATGCAATGACTGGACGAACATGTTTTGGTCTTGCACAGAAGATACATGTACTTCTATTATTGACAAAAACATTGCCTTAATGAATATATCCAGCAGAAAGGAGTACAAAAAACAAACAAATGAGTGTAGTTTCCAGTAAAGCGTGCAGATTTAAAGCGGGGATATCCGAGCCCGTGCAGATAAATATATTTTCTATGCGTAACATTTCTCATCATGTGGTCAGGGATGTGTTAAATATAGCCCGTCAGCAGTTTTATATGTCGTCCTTTAGAAACATCATAAGATTTCTGACTACACTTCCTCAAAAAAGGGAAACACGCACTTTCCCCACACTCAGCATAACAATCTGAAACATCTGCGCAGAGTCCAAAGGCCTGAAGAGACGCACAGAAGCCTTTATCGACCTCCTCTGTCCAAACCTGTTTGCTTTATGACTAGAGCCTCTTCATTTCAGAGCATTCAGTTAAAGCTCAGAGTCCTGCGGGATATCTCGGACTGAGCAGATCTTTGGATCTCACAGATGTCTTAAACAGAAGTGCGTTTCGTCATCTGTAAATACACACTTCTGTTTCCTTGAGGAGGAAATGGCACTCATCCTCATTCATATATTCATATTTAGAACTTTCCTTTTCTTTTGAGTTCTCAAAACTCACACATTTTGAGTATCAGAACGGTTTCATTGTTTTCAAAACAGACAGAAAATGCTTAAATTAAGTGTTATATCGTGTTTTTTGTGCAAGATTATGTTAAAGTGGAGATTTAGTGGTGTTTAATGTTTTGTTGTGCTAGTTTTGAAGAGTTTCTGTAATGTTGGGTTCTCATGTGACGAATGGAGCGCGAGCTTAGTTTAAATGTGTTTTATATTCAGCTAATGCTATGCTAATGCTACCAAAACATTGCGTCACCAATTAGCAAGGTGGCATTTATTGAATTATCTAGTTAAAGCTAGCCAATTTTACACTATTAAACATTTGAGATTACATGATAATGTTAAGTCAGTTAGTGTACTCAAATATTTCAAGTTCAGAGCAATTCAAATGTATGATTACAAAATAAAAATCTGCTAATTCTGCTTAAACTTTAGCAACTGATTGAGTTTTGTCAAATTATTCAGGTTCACAGTCTGATACCGTAACAAATCACTCTGAATTGTATAATGGAGACATGCATTTTATGTAACGATTTGTGAAAATACAAATAAATATGAAATGAATTGAATGTTGGCGATCATGCCTTATAAAGCTTCATTTTACAAGCACGTGGATATCATGACAATAGAAACAGAATATTACTAGCATACATATACAGTCATTCTACGAAACGGAGGCCATTTACACTTTGCAATTTTCCGAATTTTCATTAAAAAGAAACTTTTTTTTTTTAAACCTACAACTTGAAAGATATGTTAATCCTCCCAAAAATCTTATTTTTCCACCTCAGGCACAACATTTTTATTAATATTATCCTTTTAATTTATGCAAGGTAGCCTTTCTTGTACCACCCCGTTACGGACAATATGTACGCCATAAGTGTAGTAAGACAAGAAATATATTCTTCAATTCTAATGTTTTCCTACTAGTAAAATGTCCCTTTTTTTGGAAACTAAAAATAGAAACTCTGTAATTTAATCCATTTTTTTTATTTTTAGGTTTTTAATCTTGACATATGAATTTGACATTTCAATGACCTCATTGTTTTACTGAAAAAAACGAATTAACTTAAAAAAAATAGTATACATAATCTGAATTAAATAAGCTTTCCGTTGATGTATGGTATGTTAGGATAAGACAATATTTGGCTGAGATGCAACTATTTGAAAAAACGAAATATCGAGAAAATCACCTTTGAATTTGTCTAAAAGAAGTCCTTAGCAATGCAAATTAGTACTAATAATACATTTTTTTATATATATAATATATAAATTTACAGTAGAAAATATACAAAATATCTTCATGGAACATGATCTTTACTTCATATCCTAATGATTTCTGGCATAAAAGAAAAATCAATAATTTTGACCTGCACAATGTATTGTTGGCTATTGCCACAAATTTACCCGTGAGACTCAGGACTGGTTATGGGGTCAAGGGTCACACATCCTCACATTCAAATCGGAAGGAGACCAACCCCATCACATCCCTTACCACGTCACAATTAAACATAACGGGTGGTTCATTTCATCCTAAAATGGCCACTAATCTCCCATGCGGTCAAGATCCTCACCAGGTATACATGCGTTCAATCTAAAACATAATTTCCGTTGCATTAATAATGTTAGAAAATATAATGTAATTCAATGTAAAAGAATGTCAGTACTGGCCTGCTTTTGTTCTTGGTGGTTATGAGGCTCAAATAATGTCACTTCAGCTTTGTGATGTCATTTAAAGCAACAGTAGCCTAAGTTATTTAGAGATAAAACAAGTTAGTGTGACGGGGTAAGTCCAATTGAGGAACGCACTCAAATTATAACATATTTACAATATTTGTTTTTAAATAAATATAACTTATGTAAACAGGGACAAACATATTATCCTGAAAATAGAAAAAAAAATCTTATTACACACATCTTATTAGGTGATATTTTAAATGCAAATGTCTTGTTGGTCAACACGAACATGTGAAATTTGCTATGAAAAATTATTAAAAATAGAACATTACTCTTTACAAACAGTATTTTATAATATGTCATGTTAACAAGAACACTTGAATTAATAACTTTAAGCTTTGGAAAGACATGTTTGTACCTTATGCATCTCATCAAACGCCTTGGACTCAAATGGCCCCCGTTTCGTAGAATGACTCGTATAACTACACAACATGACAATTCTTTGAATGGTGTTTTGTTCGCAGGCAACTTCAGCAATGCATTAGAGATAAAAGAGTCTCCATTGCTGATCTCCCGGTCTGGATCTGTTTTCTCTTTGCTGTGGATGAAGCACTCACCGGGAGAATCCTGAAGGAGAAGCCGAGGAGGAGACACGCAGAAGGGAAACGGCAGACTCTCGGGATCAGCGCATATCCTCAAGCCCCTTCATTCACACAGAGAGCACTATAGAGATTACTTCAGCCTCAGTGTTAAACAGGAAAACACTGCAACAGAATGAGTTTCTGCTGGAGAAAACGGGGACGTCATCAGCTCAGTTCAGTTCTCATCGATCTGATCAACTCTGAAAGCTTTCAATAATATCGCTAGGCTACTGGATGATATGTTCATATAAATACACATGATAGAATGTGATTGACAGATATCGCAGTCATCATCGGTTCTTTTTGGATAGTATATATTTGGCGCCCTCTCCTGTCCTCTCGTGAACGCGCATCCGTGTTAGATCTCCCTTTATTCCTCATGTGTGTTGACATTGTGTTTTACTGACTCAAACATGACAGGTCAGAAAACACACACAGTATCAGATGGTAGATATACCTCATGTCTTGATGACATTTAAATAATAATAATAATAAGTTATGATATTGCTCCACTCAAAAAAAAAAAAGGTTCCATATGGCACCAAAAATGGTTCTTGGCTCGTAATCATAGGGGAACCTTTTTTAGTGCTATATAGCACCAATTTTGATGCTTCAGCGGTTCTTCAGAGGTTCTTCACTGGTTCTTTGACTAAGGTGCCATATAGCATTTTTGGTGCCATTTAGAACCTTTTTTTTCTCTTTTTTTTGTTTTGCTAATGTTTCCATTAAGTTGTGAAAAAGTGTCCAACTTTCAAAATAAAATAAAATAAATTCTTGCTTATGTGAACGTTAAGGAAACATTCCCTCCGTATCATTCTTCAAACATTATGGGAACGCTACCTTTGAATGTTCGCTGAAACAACATTTAAGAAACGTTACATGAACGTCCAACTAAAACCTTTCAGAAAATAATGATTTTTTTTGTTGTTTTTGTGCTAATGTTTTGAGAACTTTAACCCTTTAACTGTCTCCCCCCTTTTTGAGAATAGTCATGGAAATGCACCATCCAAACTTAAAGGGCTGTAGTTCAAGAATGCTTTGGAATATAGACCTATAGAGTTTGGTCTTGATTAAAGAAGACACTCTGCAGATTATTGCTCTGACGTGAAAGCAATTCAAAATATGAAAGAATGAAAAAGTTATGGAAGTTTAAATTTACTGTAAATGAAAAATACTGTACTAAATATTTTTTATTTCATATAAAATATATATTTTACAAAAAAAGTTTTACTCTGAAATTACTATAAAATCAAAGCCATATGTCTAACCAAGTTGTGTTCCAAATTTGAAGTTGATATCACAGAAATTGAAGTCCCCATGATATGGACCCTTGAGACTCAGACCTTTCCGATGATATGTGTTTTGTCAAGATTGGAAAAGATTTTGATATTAAAATAAATGTACTATGAAACATGACACCGCCCACTAGGGGGAGGAGCCCGCTAGAAGAATTTAGAGTAACGTTTCCATGGTAACACAATGTCCGATTTCAAAATGTTTTTCACAGGATGAATTTTGAGTGTGTAAGCTTTCAAATAATACCTAATTTATGATAATTACTTACATATATGATACGAAAAAAGGCGATCAAAAAAAGAGCCCCAGGCGTCCTGTGGGACGGGGACAGTTAAGGGGAGGGTTCTGAGTGTCCCTGTCAGCTGGGGAACATTACACTATTGCTCAGGACAGAAATACATCCATTTGTCACATTATAGCCAAAGAGATCATTTGAGTAAGGCTACTCTGTGAAATTTAAACAGTAAACAATC
Source organism: Gobio occitaniae (assembly GCA_033150135.1). NCBI lineage: Eukaryota > Metazoa > Chordata > Actinopteri > Cypriniformes > Gobionidae > Gobio > Gobio occitaniae. The sequence continues at coordinate 37,129 of JARQWZ010003634.1, forward strand.
ATGAAAATATGAAATAAATTAAAAAATATGAAAAAACATTACATGTTTGTTGTCATTATATTTCATTAACTTCATTATATAGTTGCCTCTTTTACAGTATAGAAAAAAAACATCTAATTTACAAACCTTTTTGAAATGAAAGTTTGATCCTGAAACCAAGAACTGCTGCAAATTAGAGTGACATTTATCCATTATAAAAAAATCAGTTTGAATGTCCACTGAGGAAAGTCATATCTTTGTCCTGTTAAAAGATTTCCCATGACATCACTAAAACACTTCCTTGTTTACAACAGTCACTCATAAAGACAGTGTTTGCCTCCATCTTGTGGTGTGATAATGTGTCACTGAAGTCCACATCACAATCACGGGCGG
>JARQWZ010003634.1:42500-82500 GCA_033150135.1 Gobio occitaniae
AACCAAAATATATTTATTTATTTCAAAACCTCATAACATTTTCTGCATTCACTAATTTTCCAAAGTCATCTTCAGTGTGATTGTCAATACAAATACATATTTTGGGAAAATGTCATAAATTCATGTTGGTTTCACCATTATGGAGATCAGTGTTCCATTTGGTTGGGCACTTGGAGCTTCATTTATATGATTATAATTCTCTTCCTATTGATGCAGCGATGCAAATCACAATTGCTTGATTTCAAAGAAAGGAAAGTATATATATATATATAGACAGGACATAACATAGGCTATTAATATTCTTTCATTGTTCAAAAGTATTATAATATGAAAGCCTCCAACACAAAGCATTTAAGCACAACAATAAGTAAAAGAAGACTCGATTCAGTGGCCTATTGTGCTGTTTGAGATGAGTGCGCATGCAACCCCTCCAGTTCGACCCGCCCTGCTCTAAGCGGGACTCGAACCCGGGTCCACCCGCATGAGACCAGAGGAGTGAGGTTTACTCGCACAGCGACTACTAGCTGGCCTCCGTTACACATGCTGCTTATTGCAAGGCTTTAAACACAAGCAAAAATTAAACTTGCGTGAAGATTGTATCGATCTATATCGATGTTCTGTTACACCCCATTTAACGCCATATAAACAGACTCAGATGAACTATACAACGAGAAGAAAGTCGTGTCTGAGAGCGGCAATCTTTTATTTTTGTTGGTTAAAATGAATGGGGAATATCTCATGTTTTTCCGTGGGTGGAAGTCCTTCTAAATCCAGCGGCCATCTTATTTGTTGGTGTTTGTCTGAGTGCAGTGAATTCCCTTAAAGAGCACCTATCATGGCATTTAAAATGTTCCAAATATTGTTTTAGAAGTCCCCAACAACAGTTTTGCATGCATGCAATGACAAAAAAGACTTTAGTTTTCTTATAATATGCATTTATTTTTACCTGTTTTGACAGCGATTCTCAAATGATTCCTTTAGTGATTCACTTTTCAAAACCCCGCCTTTACGTGACGCTAATCTGCGGTGATTGGTCCGATGACCCACGGAACGCCCATCAAAGTCTTATAGTGACAGTCATTTGTTAATATGTGTCAGGAGTTATGAATATGAAAACCGCATCGGTACCGTTTGATTGTAATATGAGCCTCAGCTGATCTCATTCATAAAAAAACTCCTCTATTCTCCTCACGAAGACTCGCGACAAATCAACATCCCTCAGGGCTTTTAGTTCAAAAGTGTGCAGATGAGGAGACATATTGATAGATTCTCATATGTCTGTGTCAAATTTCTAAACAGAGGAGTATTTTTTATTCAATACTTCCTCAAAATGCGCAGATGTAGCCTAATCATGAGCGATTGAGTCTCTTATGTGTTGTTTTCAATTCATCCTGGCAGCCGGAGGGCGCTCTGTGCACATGTAGTCCATATATGGTACAGACAGACGAAGAAGAACCATGTGCCATAATAAAAGTCCATAATAAAAGCTTCCTGAGATCGCGAAACATGCAAATAGAGACATTTGACGATTAAATAAACACACAATCGCGACAATGTATGGTTTGTCTTCAAGCCACTTAGTCTTCAAATGCTCATCCTTGGGCAGATGAAAAAAGTTTGCTTTTGAGTGGCACTTCAGAACACAGCGTCTCGTGGCCATGATGTTTTCTAGTTTTCACTGGCGTCTTGGAGCAATAAGTGGGCGTATCGTATTCAAATAACTTGACAAGTTGACGTCATCTAGTCAGAGAAAAAGCTTCGGTCTTCTAACGATTGTTAAAAATGACTCAGAGTCGACTCTTATTTTTGAAAGAAAATAACTATATATACGGTGCACTGTCATATTTCAAACTATGCAGGATGTTTTTGTTCACTTAGATCTATGTTACACACTACATGAAAGGTAAATTTCAAAATTCCATGATAGGTGCTCTTTAAACATGTGTTCAGTGAGTCAGTTCATCATTTCTGTAGTGCTTGTGTTCATGCAGAGTTGAGTTCGGCTGTGCAGAGCTGTGATTGGTCAGAGTCTATAGTCTCAATGGTATATGTTGGCGTGTTTTAGGACTCCGGGGGCCCGACCCGTTAAAGTCCAGCGGACCTCTATAGGAGCGGCAGGAGGAGCTTCAATCAAACAGAAGATCCTCAACTGGTGCAGGAACAAAACACAGAAATATGAGGTAAGCTGAAGCTCACACTCACTCCTAAACACACAACAAACTTTTACAGGGAAAACAAACATCACCTGTGTTTCTATTCAAAGTTACAATTTTATCTGGAATATTGGATAAAACATTTAGGAATAAAGCAACATTTCCATCCCATGTGTTCAAGAGAACAGAACCGTCACCTCCTTGGAAATTGGCACAAAATATCAGCTCTTTTCCCTCCATCATAAATGAGTGTCATCTCTCTCTCTCTCTCTCACACACACACACACACACACACACACTAAACGAAGGAATTATCAAGGAATTATCATCATCATTCTGATCACAGACTTTGACTCAGGCGTTTCAGAGCCACCAAACCAACATCTGAGATGCTGCGACGCCATTGGTCCACTAGTTAGGCCAGTTATCCAATCACAGCCTCTGCTGAGGCAATCACATGAGGTTTTGTTCCATTCAGAGATGTTTTTTAATGCAGAAACTCAAGAACCGTCAGTCACAGGGTAGACGATATATTGAGTTGATGGATGAAAATGAGACGTACAGTCTATCTAGTGGCACACACTGCAAACGTCCCGGATCATTTTCACAGCTTTCAGCCTTTGGACAGATATTGGACAGATGTTTGGACAGATGTGTGGACAGATGTGTGGACAGATGTGTGGACAGATGTGTGGACAGATGTGTGGACAGATGTGTGGACAGATGTGTGGACAGATGTGTGGACAGATGTTTGGACAGATGTGTGGACAGATGTGTGGACAGATGTTGGACAGATGTTTGGACAGATGTTTGGACAGATGTTTGGACAGATGTGTGGACAGATGTGTGGACAGATGTTGGACAGATGTTGGACAGATGTTTGGCATGTTGTTAAACTGCTACTGAAGAGCCACATAATCTTGTAAAGATGTATTTCTCTTGTGCTGTTGGTTTCTCGCAGATGCTGTGAAGTAAATGTGTGTGTTCTGTGTCGTATCTCAAAGGGGGTCTGCATAGAAAACTTCTCTTCCTCTTGGAGTGACGGCCTGGCTTTCTGTGCACTCGTTCATCGCTTCTTTCCCTCTGCTTTCGACTTCTCCTCCCTCAAAGCCAGCGAACGAGAGAAGAACTTCAGTCTGGCCTTCAGCACCGCAGAGTAAGAACACCTTCAGCGTCAGTGTTACACACAGACACGCATGAGTGTGTGACGAGCTCGCTCTCTCTCTCTCTCTCTCTCTCTCTCTCTCTCTCTCTCTCTCTCTCTCTCTCCCTCTCTCCCTCTCTCCCTCCCTCTCTCCCTCTCTCTCTCTCTCTCTCTCTCTCTCTCTCTCTCTCCCCCTCTCTCCCTCTCATCTGCAGATCTCTGGCTGACTGCTGCCCTCTCCTGGAGGTGTCTGATATGTTACTGATGGGCAACAGGCCAGACCCTCTGTGTGTCTTCACCTACGTACAGGCGCTCTGCCATCACCTCTCGAAGATCGAGAAGGAGAGGAGGGAGAAGGACACGAGCAGAGAAGAAGAGCGAGCGGCCGACGGAGAGAGGGATGAGAGTCCACAAAACCAGGAGGAAAACAGATCAGACTCTGGCATGAAGACAGAACAAGAGACAGATCAGAACGAGAATGTTATAAACGCTGAGGACGAGAAACTGAATGAGTGAATGAAACCAGAATGATCTGCTTTAGTGAATGAATAGTGTAGATCAGTGTGGGGTTCTTTGTTCAACCGTTTTGTGTTTGTATTGGTATTTCATATAATTTGATTTTGATTTAGTTTGGTTTGATTCTTCAGATTCGGACTCATTATGTCTATGATTCTGAATTCAGAAATATGACATGCTGTATGCAAACACTGTAATTCTCTGAGTTCAGTTTACTTATAAAGAGATTGCAAAGTAAACTTAAAGATTGAAGTTTAATGAGTAACTCTCCGGGTTAAGTTAACGAATACATATGAAGTAAGTTTAATACTTCAATTTCACTTAATATGCTTCATAAATAACATGGATTTAAACATTCATTTTAAGTGATGGAGGCTTTAAAAACGACGTGCAATCGGTTTCCAACATGTGTTCGAACTAGTCCAGAAGGTGTTTGAAATGATCAACACTTTATTTTTGTAATAAACAGTTTAAGCACATCACAATAATAAAACTATGCATCTAAAGCATCTGTCCATGTTCTTAAGACCTGACTAAAATTACAGCATTAATAACTGAACCAGTAAAAGTAAGGTAATAAACACTTCTATGCAGTCTGCTTATATTGTAAGTATATTGTAAGCACACGTTATGTAGTAAGTATACTAATATCAATGCACTAGAATTATACTTGTAAGTGTACTGTTTTAATACTGCTTGGGACTAAATTGGCCCATAGTGTGTAAAAGTATACTTTTGTAACAGTTTAACAGTTTGAGTACACAACTAGTTTACAACTACGTTTTTCGTTTGTACTGCAACTATACTACAAGTGAACTTATAGGAATACTGATAGTTTACTAGTCAAATACTTTTAATTTATGAAAGTACACTTTGAAGTATATTCTCAGAAAACTACTCGTTTTATATACTGCACGTATGCTTGTAAGTAAGTGAACATAACATACTTAAAGTGCAAAAATAATAAGCTATAAATATACTACTATGTTCCTAATTAGGTATTCATTTCTACACCTGAAATATACCTTTAACTGTAGTTTAGTAGATTTGAAGTAAATTACACTACCAGTGGACTAGCCTACACAACTCTTCACATACTCAGAATTAGGAACGGTTATCTTTATAAATCAATATTTTCAAACAATGTAAGTTTATAAAACAAAAGTATGTAAAACTATGTGAACAAGTATTTAATAGGCTACTCAATCAAACAAGCCAAGTGTACTTAGAAATGCCGAATTATACTTTTAACTATATCTCGATCAAACGGTTGAGTTCAAGTAAACTTAGGCCTTTCTGTCAGTATAAGTCAAGGATACTTAAGTGCAATGTTAAGTCTATTTCTGAGAACTATATAAAAGTAGACTAATAGCACACTTGAGTAAATGTCTTTTTTGTAAGGGGTGTATACTGAGAATTTCACCAAATCTGCATTCTGCGTACTTCAGGAATAGTATCATTCTGAACACAGTTTATTAGACTTTTTACGGCAGGGTTTCATAACTTATTAAGTTAAAAGATAGCAGGGATCCCACTTGTCCTGGAAAATTTCTGATACATTTTCCAGTCCTGGAAATTAGAGACAATGTCAAATGTCCTGGAAAAATTTCTTCTTGTCCTGAAAAATTATTTTTAAAAAGTTGAAAACAAAGTTTATCACTGACCCAAAAGGATTAACATTGGTTGCAGAAACTTTTTATCTCATATTTCTAACTAATGTTCTCGCATTTGTGAGTTAACGTAATTGTGATTTAAAGTTAGAATTGTGAGATATGAACTACAGTCCAATTATGAGGGGAAAAAATCTTCTTTTTGTCCAATTCTTTTTGCGATAAAATCACAATTGCAAGAAAAGAGTTCTGAAAAGAGAGATAAAAAGTCACAATTACCTTTTTTTATTCTTTATTCTGTGGTGTAAACAAGCTTCCATAGTCATAATGTGTGATTAAGAGCTCATATTAAAACCTGATTTATAGTCAAGTCATGCCTTTTAATGACTTAGAGAGCATTCATTACTGTAGGGCGTGATCCTTGTCTTTTATTCTCGCTGTAAAATTGTAAAAAACCCTGGATGCGCTCTCAACAAAAAAAAGTACAAAATTGTACCTTTTAAGGTCCAAGTGGCCGTCACTGGGGTGGTTCCCTGAAGGGCACATTTTTGTACCTGTAAGTCAAGGGTCGGCAAGTTCAGTCCTAGAGAGCTGATGTCCTGCAGAGTTTAGCTCCAACCCTACTAAGCCACCACAGTATAAAACTCATGGCTCCCAGCATGCATTGCAGCATTAAGTATGTCATCATTGTTGAGATTCATATGCTGATTCTTGATATCTGTGTGCTTCTAAACCCCCCCCCCCCCTCTAGAATATTTTAAAAATCAAAATCAAAAGTATTGTTGGTGAATATTATTTATAAATTTTTTTGTCAGTGATGAGTTTAGTCAAACATTTTTCTTCATGACTATTTTTGTTTATGGCTGCTTTTGATTTGAACAGATTATATGTTTTGTTAACACTGTAACAAAAACCACAAACTCACCTAAAAGCCAAGAGTCAAACTGCCCAACTAAAGGAACACTGATCTCCATAATGATGACAAATAAAACATCAATATCTAAACCTCTGTTAATTCTCAATAAGAGCTTCTATAGATGTCTTTCAGGATTTGGAGCCAACTCTGCAGGACAGTGACTATGAACTTGCCTACCCCTGCTCTAAGTAGAGGAAAACAATGGTTTAATTGTACCCTAAGGACCAATTGTGTACCTTTAAAGGTACAGTTATATGTTTTGATCCCCAAGGAACAAAATTGTACATCTACTGTACCTTTTTTTCAGAGAGTGTGGGTCTACCACTTGATATAAAGTCAACTTACAAATGGGCTGCAAAAAATAATTTAGCAATAAAGACAAAAACTTGTAAAATGTGGCAACTAACTAATTCAGAAAGTCTGAAAGAGTCCAGTCGTCCAGAACAACCCTAAAGAACAGACAGATGGTCTAATCTCTGTTTCACAGAGTGACTTCCACTGCAAACTCAGTCAGCAGTTTTTGTTTTGATGGCTTCGGAACATGAAACCCATCGGGCGAAGCTGTAAATCACAGCGGCGTAGACCTTGATGTGTGTTTAGGCTGGAGCGAGTGAGGGGAAGGTACAGAATGAAGAGAGGAAAATAATTACACATGGTGCAAATGCTGTTCAACCTTGATGAATTTAAGGCTGTTGACACAGTGAAGTAAGTGACTCTGTTTCGCCCACATGTTCCAGTCATTTGGTGCTATATATACGCACAGGAATCTCTCTCAGAGTATCGCATTTCCCTGGCATGAACGTGCTGGAGTGATCTGATGAGGTCCCAGCAGACGCCAGCTCTACCAACAGAAGCGCATGAGGAGACTCGTGATTCTGGGCTCAAAGTTCTGGAGTGTTTGGTGTTCAACGGTCAAGATCGATTGATCGTCTCAAGACGTCTCAAGCATCATGCAATACGTCCGTTGTTGGATGGGTTAATCATTGCTCATTTGGATTTCCTGGGACGATTGGGGAACAGTCAACCATCGATATAATTTCGCCATGGATTCCACCGATCCAGAGTCCTCCAATTACAATGATTCAGACAACTTCACTTCCAACATGTCCCCCTCATCGACGTCCCGTAAGACCACGCACTACCGGGACCATGGAGGACTCAGTTACGGTGTGGGAGTCGTGTGGACGCATCTCCGACCCTTCATTCCCTTCTTCCTGATCTCCAGCCTGGTGGTGGTCCTGATCTACCTGCTGCAAAGCATTGTGTACGGAGGGCCCTTCACCGACCCCCTGTTCTTCAGCAAGTTTGACAAGCGCTGGCCCCCGCCCGACCAGCAGCCGACCGCCTCAGAGTCCGAACGCGGATCATCCGGGATCCTTTAAACCCGAGAGCCCTTAAACCGGCCCACCAATAAACCCCTGAGAACTCAAGAGACGAGGATTGATCAGACTGACCTGAGTGAGTAAAGGAGGGTTTCCGGTCCTGAGGGGAAAGGATCGAAGCAAAGGCTCCATTGGAATAAATAGCCGAGGACTGAGAAGGTCATTTGGCTAAGACTGTGTTCCTCTTTATTCATATTCAAAATTCATAGTTTGCACATGACGCCACACCGTTATAGGAATGCCCAAAACGAGGCTTTCCTCCATTGACCGCCAGTCATTTTTAACAGGTTTGTACTTATTAAGTGATATTAAAAGACCAAATTCAATATACCTCATTGATGATGAATACTGTGTACAGGCAAGCAGATGAACATCGTTAAGCGTAAATCATAAACCATTATAAAGAAAACGCATTGCATTCATATTCTGGGCTCATCTGCTCAACTGTGTCTAGTATATAGAATTTGATCTTTTAATATCACTGTTTTAGTACATTACAGCACTTTAAGCGTGGGTTGCATGAATAAGGATTAAGCATCTGCAGTCGGTTTTACGTTGTGTAGTTAATCTGTTTAAAATTAAGTGGTGCAACAACTCGATTTAAAATAAAACCCATATCAACAAATCCTTGACTAGCGTTAAACTTTCTTAATTTAATCCCTATTGGTGCAACCCACCCTAAGTGTTTTTTCACGTTAAGCATTTTAGATTCACTGTAAACCCGAATAAATTGGCAAAACTCCAAAAATTTGAGGTAATCAGTTACTTCAGATTTAAGTTAAGAAATGTAAAGTTTAAGTAAGCAGAACTTACAGATTTATATTTTTGTATATTCTTGAAATATTTGAGTAAGCTAATTCGTACATTTATCTTAAAATCATCATGTAATATTAAATGTTTAGTAGTGGAAACTTGGCTAGCTTTAACTAGCTAATTCAATAAATGCCACCTTGCTAAATGGGGACGCAATGTTTTGGTAGCATTAGCTGAATGAGGACAGCAATATAAAACACATTTGACATAAATCTGTTCTCAAACTAAGCTCACGCTCCATTCGTCACATGAGAACCCAACATAACAGAAAACAACAAAACATTACACACTACTAAATCTCCACTTCAACATTAATCTTGTACCAAAAACATAATATAAGACTTAAATTTGGCATTTTCTGTCCGTTTTGAGTGTCATGGCAAATCATGTTGGGAAATGGAAATCCCTGCTCCCATTCAGTTAAATTTAAGTTTGTCCAAATTAGGAAACAAGTTCATGAAACTCAAAACAATGAAACGGTTCTGATACTCAAAATGTGTGAGTTTTGAGAACTCAAAAGAAAGGGAAAGTTCTAAATACTCATGAAAGTTCATATAATTGAACTCATTTGTGTAATTTGAGTCAGCTCTACTCAAACCTGTTCATTATTCTGAGCGTTAGGGTTTACAGTGTTCATCTTGTTCACATATTTTAGTTTTTAAGATGTTAATTGACATGTTTGCGCTGCAGTTCTGTGGCTGTTGTGCCCTCTCCGCGACAGTCATGTGACTGAAACTATGAATAACCCCTGACCTGTGTTACTTTGATACTCACAGACACTTCCTCCAAAACTGCTGGACTGACTGGCGGTCAGTTATAAACCACTGGTATTATTTAACATATGTGTGGGTTTTATTATATAGTGCATAATACATGTTTCATGTTCTAGTCATAGTTTGATGTATAGTTATGTCTGCAGTTGATCAAACTCTGAGTGTTGTTCACATTTATCCCACAGCTGCGTCCTCTTTTAAATGGACGGTCAATTCTGCACTGAAGTAGTACATTTTATGTCACAACTTATTTAAAATCAAAATTAATTAAAATATATGTGTGTGTACCAGCTGTTATAATTTTTAAGCCAATACCTGTGATTGTAATAATGGGATTTCAACATAACCTTCCTGTGGTGTCTCTTTTCTCCTATTTTCTGGGTTATTTATTAACAAGCTCTTATAATACAGTAGATTTATAGAAACTTTGACCATGAAATGGTTGCCAGTTTTATACTGTCAGTAACACTTTATTTTGTCATTTTAGCATTGACCTTTTGGCTTTTTGGCATTTTACAGTGCCTCCCAACTCTCTCTGTTCGTGGGCATCTAAAATGAACCAATAACACAAATTAAACAATACAAAAATGCATTAAAATACTAATATTTATTAGGTTTAGCATGCTAAAAGATGTTAAGATGCTAAAATTACCCTGAATGATGAAACTTCTACTTCAGCTTATAATCATATTTTCTTGATTTTGCATACCTCCTGACAAAATTTAAGAAATGAAAATAACATATAAAAAGCACATATTTGTATAATAATAATATAATATATTTTATAATAAATCCTTATACCTTTATAATGATTTTTAGTCCTAGACTGCCTGCATGTTACAGGTAACCCTGCTGTTTTTTGTAAAATAAGTTCTCTGTAAAATATAAATATTATTATTATTATTATTATTATTATTATTATTGATTATTATTATCTTGTTATATTTATTGTTAAATACTTTTAATTTTCAATAATGAAAATGTTATTGTAATAGTAATATTTCTTATTTCGTTAAATATTTTCATTTAGCAATAACAATAATAATCATAATAATTATTATAAGTCATATTAATAAAGTACAAAATGTTGTATATACACACACTTTTCACTTTTAAAAAAACCCCCACAAAGTATGACAATGATAATCTCAGTTGCAAATTATGTGCTTTATTTAATGTAAAAAGAATTGAATATGAGTTTGAAAATCATTTTTCGTGACCTTTATAGCCAGCCTACTGAAAGCAAAAATGGATATGCTGATTCACCTCAGATTTTGAAAATAAATGAAAGGAAACAACGTTCAAACAAACTATCATCTCAATGTGAAAAAACAAGTGCATTCTATGTTATAAAAAATATATATTGTTTCAGTCTCTCAGCATGTATTTTAATCATGGTAAAATGGTGTAAGACTTAGGCTGAATAAATCAGTGAGACTCCGCCCACACGCCCTTCTGATTGGCTGTGATGTTTGATTGATTCTGTTTTGAATGGTTGCCGCTGGAAATCTTATCGCATAGCGTTTAGTTAGGACATGGCATTATTCTGATTAAACCTGCTTTTCAACGCTGAAATGTCTGCCAAAGGCCAGCTCAAGCAACAAAACACTAACGAACAGCATCATGAGCTGTTTATTTCCCGTTTTATCTGAATACCAGGGTATGAAAACTGCCATAAACGCCAACCCTTCGGTCTACGGGACATAAATAAAGCTTTTAAATAAGGGATTATTGAGCTGTTTGCCCTGTCATATACAATAAAAGAGTCTGCACAGCGACAGGACATAACAATGAGCACAGAAACTTACCTTACACAACACCGCAAGACTTTGCTCAGGATCGAGAAGACGCTCACTAACGGTCACAATATGACGTCACACTCTGCGCGTATGTTTAAAGACCTAATACATCAACAAATAACGTTTTTTTTTTTTTATAACCCACTAAAAAGTGTTTATTACTACTAAATGCTAAAAATTAATAAATGTAAAGGAATCAAAATGTGCGTTTTCAATCCTGTGTAAACAGCGCTACTTCCCGCGCCCGTTGGTCTCTAGAGAGGGTTCTCGTGTCATGTCCATCTCTTTCCCGCTCTGTCTGTTGTTCCGGGTGCAGTCATGATGATGACCTTTACACAGCAGGTCAGTGGGATTTACGCCATCTATCCAGCAGGGGACGCTCCCGGTCACATGATCTCGGATGGGAAAGATGAAGACAACGGAGGATGAGTGGGACATTAAACACACATCAGAACATCACTTCAGGGATCAGGGATGATATTCGGTCGACCTGAACTGGTGAAATCCATCAGCATGACGATCAGACCTTAAAAGAAAAGAAACCTTACAGTGTTTCTCAGAAACAAACAACACAACAATCAAATGAAGGGTTGTGTTTCCTTTCCTATGTTTTTGGCTGCTGTTTTGTGAATCCTCCTCAATTCTTTTCTTCTTTTTGGGGGGCATTTCTTTAAATATACAGCTGAAACTAATCAACAATGAACTCTTTATGTGTCGGTGTAGATGTGTGTATGTCCACAATAGACATTAGAAACACTAAATCTCAACTGCTCATAAACCGATTCACTATTTAGCAACAGGACTTGGGTCTATATGTTCCAGGAATGTTTAGCTAATGTTCCCATTGGGTTATTGAAACTGTTATTCTCTAAACGTTCAAAATGTCCATTTAAAAACAATAATAATAATTCTTGCGTATGCGAATGTTAATGGAACATTCCATTTTATCCATGTGGAAAAAATATAGGAATATTTTTGTAAGGTTTTCTGACTAAGTGTTCTGACATAAGTAACATTTAACAAAAAACGTCTAAAAAAACGTCAAAAAAAGGTTCCATGAGTGATATATAAATGTTTTTTCTGCTAATGTTTTAAGAACATTATTAAAGACCAGATAACTTTGAACGAACGTTATATTAACGTTACTGACACAACGTCCTGAGAACGTTCTCTGTTAGCCGGTCTTAGGCCTTGGAGTCAGTGTTTACTTTAATACTGGTTGATTTAGGAAATAAAAACACTTTACACGCTCACTTGAGCTTTTTAACTTTAAACTATATGAATATGTTAATTTGAGGGAGTGTGTAGCAGACTCTCAGAGGTTTTCTGGGTAACTCGGGCACAGACGCATGTTTAATCAGTCCAGAACTGCACAGACATTACAACCAAATGGACATAAAGCATATGTTTTCAGCATTACATTACATTTATGCATTCTGCAGATGCTTTTATCCTAAGCAACTTACATTTCATTGCATATGAGTTCATGCTTTCCCTGGGAATCGAGCCCATTATTTTACTGTAAGAACTTGCACTGATGTATAATGCCATTTACTGTTTACTAGCTTTCAGACTTACTGGTTTCCAGGATAGAGATGTTCTTACAGTATGTCTTGGAGTTATTTACACTGATTTGACAGCGTCTGCCGTGGTTATGACGTAACAGATGGACTTGATTTGATCCATCAGTTTTCTCTGAGCTCTCTGTAAACATACACTATGAGATAAATCCACAATGCTGTTTTTCCTTTAGGTTGGTTCTAATGTGGAATTATGCCGTTTATATATGTTAGTTAACAACACAAAATAATCAAGGCCCAATATTCAGTTTAAATTATAGAAAGGTAACGATTCTTAACAAAAGAGGACATGGCAAAATGGTCAAACCAAATTAGATGATGCAAAATTCATCCCCACTTTAAAAAAGGAACCCATTTAGTTATGATAATGGGACAACAGCTATGATTTTCATCTTTACAAATGATGAGTTTAATATTTCACCCACCTTTGAAGAAAGTGACAAAAGAAGAAGGGGAAAAAAAAGCTTTTGTCATATTTCATTTATCATCAAAGAAAGGGATACCTTTATTTAAATTTTATTAGGATTGTGGGAAAAAAAAAAAAATATATATATATATATATATATATATATATATATATATATATATATATATATATATATATATTCACACTGTTTCACGAACCATTCACCTGAAATTGCTAATTATGTTTATTTATGTTTAATAAATTCGTGATAAATACATATTTCAGAGTTTGTGTATACATACAGTCAAAATAAAAATTATTCAGACACCAGATATAATATTTCTCTAAATAAAGGTGCTATATAGTAATCATAGGGCAACCACTTTAAGTGCTGTATAGCACCAAATCTTGGTTCTTCAGCGGTTCTTCAGTGGTTAAGGTGCTATATAGCAACAGTGCTGTACAAATAAGCCCCTTTAAAGGTTCTATACAAGCCAAAGAACCACTCTTGGAGCTTTTTAGCACCATTTTTAATGAAGAAATAAAATGCGATATGACACCCCTTATGGGTTCTAGCACCATTTGACAAGAGTGAGCACCTTTAAAGATATGGTGTTATATAGCACCAAAATTGGTTCCCCTGTGATTACAAGCCAAGAACCACTTTTAGTGCCATATAGCAGCATTTTTTAGAGTGTATAGTTCATTTTTGTAAGTGAAGAGAACAAAATAAAGTAAACTGTGACATATTATACCCAAAATGTATTTTAAAAAATGTGGGAACAAAATGATTCCTTCACTTTGAGCTGATTATGTTTTGCTGAAGCGTTTGTTCTTTAATTGCTAATATTTGACACTGAACTAAACGAAACAATGCTTGGTCATTGGTTGAGCTAAACTGGTATTATCGAAATGTGTTCTTAAATCTAACAGCTGATTGGTTGATTGTAATCCATCTCTTTCAATCAAAGTTTTCCGACATTATCAAGATTAATTTGTTCAGGTTAACTCTTGAGTCCTTGTCATATTTTATTGCCGTTTTCTGAACTATAGCGACTGTGATAATGTGTGAAAATGTTGAAGGTGTTTAAATACATTTTGGTTTGACTGTCTGTATATAATTATTAGCCTATCTAGAGTACATTATTTTAGCCGTTTATTAAAGAGTAGGCACACGCGCGCAACATAAGTTTGATAAAAATGCAATAAAATAAAGTAGCCGACTGTTTTAACAATAGCATTGACCTTCACAACTCAAAATGGCGATACTTCTCAATTAAACGAAAGGCTACTCACGACACACAGTAGGCTAATCTTCATATGGTCTATAACATCAAGCGATTTTTCTCTTTGTAAAAACTGTGTTTTATGTAAAATTGCAGTAAACCTAGAAATGTGTACAAACAAAATAAAGGATATTTATGTGAAGCATCTCCTGCTGTCTCTCTTCCTCTCTTCTCGTTTTTTCCGACACGCCCATGTTTGCTTCTGTGCTTATGAATGCATGAAGAAACACAACACACTGGATGAGGAAGAGGATTTCTGGAGGAATCCGTGTAGTAGTTATACAATAAAAACGCAATGTTCTCAGGTGGCAATAAAACACTGCGATTCATGTATGAACGTGCTCTTAATGAACATTTCACGGGCTGGATTTGGAAAAGTTCAGTCGATAAGCGAGCAAACTTATCTTTATTTCCTGTCTAGTTAGATTCTCATGACCAGTCAAGACTTTTAAATAAAAAGCATTTTTATCTATTTTTGTATTTTTGTGTGCCTGCTTTGCGAGGCTGAGGATCAGGAAAGAAAGATGTGCGATAAATGCTCTTGACACACAGAGGGCGCTCTCTTCATTACATCACCGGCAAATGTGCAACATAATTAATTTATGTACAATATTTGATCACAGCATATTTTTAAATCATCTTGTATACAGTCACGCTAAATGTATATTGTTAAGCTGATCGACAAGAGAGGGTCGAATAATGATGAAATTGTTTCTACGTCAGTTGAAAAAATAGGCAATGTAAGCGATGCAAAATCTAATTATTTCTTTGCAAAACCTAATTAGGCATTAAAAAAGGTTAACGCCAGCGCCTGAAACCGTTTTTGTTTAATAATCCCATTACTGACGGCTCATCATGTATAAAATGGCGCAGAAGGACACAAACTTTCCACTTGTTAAAGTGAATCTCCCAGAAAAAGACAAGACAAACTCTACTGTTAGGATATGACAGGACAGCAGGGAAAGCATCGCGGCTCTGTAAGTAGCGCTCGGGTTTATATTCTCCAGCTCTCGCGTGCTGAAATCCTCTTGTTTGTATAGTGCAATCTGTGGGATATTTTGTGCAATGCTGAATGTTTTGCAGTGTTTTCTCCTCTGAGATCAGCCTACGTGTCGGAGCAGCTGCAAACAGCGCTTATTCTCAGAGGAATCGCGCTCTTTAACGGCAGCTCATTTTCAGAAAGAGCGAATAGATATCTTGCAGCGAGTGGTGCAAAATAGAGAAAAAAAGAGAACATATCAGTCAGATTTTAGCGTAACGCTTCACTTTGTCTTTGAATTTATTGCACACAAAATGTTTCTTTATTATCGCTTTTAGTGCTATTTCTTTTTTAGTTAACCATACATTTCTTTAAGTGAACATTTGAACTTGTTAAAAATATTCTCAGTTTATCTCAAGTCCTTGCAGTTTTGATAGATAAATAAATAAATAAAGTTCGCAGTTTAGCCTCTGGAAGAAAAAAAAGCGACTAAGTAAAGCATTTTCACAAAACCGGAGAAATTACCAGGGAAACCCTTTCACTTTTCCACCCTTAACCTTTCCCTATTTCGAAACGGATCCATCACATCGGCCGATGGGCTGCATAGAAACCAGAGCTGAACAAAAGAGCCGGACTGACAGCTCCGAGTCAAAGCCTGTGCAAAGCCCGAGAAATCAAAGAGTGGCGATTAAAGGAATGCGCTTGTTATCGGAGGAGAAGACTGTATTCTCCCCGCAGCTGTGGATCGAACACGGGATAAAGGGATTAAACAAACAGCAGCGAAACCGACCTGATTCTTGACAAGCGAGGCCAAAAGGACAAAAGAGAAAAAAGCCTCAAATTATTGATCAAACGAAACATCGCATGACTACACAAATATGAGCGCGCGCGGTTAACACGGGGATGTCTTTAAAATATTTAAATATGCATGCTTTATTATTATTCCTAATACAAATTAATTACACTTACAATTATTTTTAGAATTTAGAAAGGTCAATCGCCCGTTTTTTCAACCTTCTAAAACATTTACGGACTTTTTTATATTTTTGTAGATTAGGCTAAATTGCGGGGAAATTATTCGAATGGCTTCGACCATTTGTACCGAAATAGTAATAAACAGACATGAGTGTGCTTTATTCTGACTTGAGCTGAAGGGATCATGACTGTCAGCGCAAATTGCCGAGGCGTTTCGCAGATTTCAGGATGACCCGATCTATTGTCACCGCGGTGATCTTTAACGGGTGTGGAATAATGCTTGGCATCCATAACATATCCACACAAAAAATAAAAGAAATAAAAGTAGCTAATACATGAGATGTCGTTCATTCTGAAGTTAAAACGAAAATGTATTTTATTTCGCCGAACAGACATTCTATATGCCATATACAGACATTCTCTCGTTTTTGTGTTTCATTCACCCTATAATTCTTGTCCTCCTATATATAGTGTAAAAAGTTGCTGCCTTCAATTTTCAAGTACAATCAACTTGGATATTTCAGTCATTTCAACTTAAGACATTAAACTGACTAAAAAAAATCTTGTATAAAAAGTAGAAAATTGCTTAGCTTATTTTGATGAGTTAAAGAAATGTAAAACTAGCCTATACGTTGTCAACTTATTAATCATATAGGCTAATGTTTGCAGTGTATATTTATGTGTGTGTTATGACAAAAATGCATACACTTTAATCAAGTACAAACTGTATTTTTGTCTCTGATAACGTTATTGGCTGATTTCGTTTGATAAACCACTAATGGCAACTCCACAATACCCCGCTAAAGCACATCTAAACAACAGCACAAAATGAACAAATAACCCCTGGTCCAGTGGTGAAGCATTACAGTAATGCCAGCTCTGCAATAAGCCGTGCATAGGAAAACAACACTCCTGAAAGCGTGGATAATGCGCAAAAAACAAGCAGAAATTAAAACATGACAAAGATGCCAGTTTCACGAGAGATCCAGCAAGCCGCGCGCGCGTGTGTGTGTGTGTTAATTATTCAGATATTGGTAATGATTCTCCATGAACCGTTTAACGTAATGTGTTCACATTTTGGATAATCTTCGTATTTTATGAGGCGTTTTCCAAAGCGAAATAGAGACATCAAATTAAAAATGAGTTATTGACAGGTTGAGGCCGAGGTCTGCACACAAAGAGGCGCTTTTATAACTGCCCCGTGGAGAATTTAATGTCAAGAGGACCATAACAGTATCGTTATTAACTATCAGCTACAATCTCGCCACGACTTAATCAAACACAAGGAGCTCGAGTGGGAGTACGGGTGTAATAATGCCTTTAAAATATGACGAAATTATTTCCCGTCATTGCAGAAAACAAATTGAACATTTATTGCATATATATTAAAAATTATAGGCTGGTGCTTGGAGCTCGTGTCTCTTTTATTGAGGCGCTCCTAAAGGTGAATCCTCTGAGGAAACATTTTTTTCCCTGTCTTGTTAGTCCCGCTGGAGAATGTTGCGAAATTGCGTCGAATCTGCTAAATTGATTCAGAAAAGAGAACAAAAACCTCGCCCTTTTTAATGAGCTGACAAGTGCGTTAAAACTGGGCTACTTTTGCTTTTGTTCGTGACCTTAAAATAATAAAACCAGGACATGACTGGTAGTCCCGTTTACTTGGCCCGCATGCGGTGCAATCCGAGAATTAAAAATAAAAGAAACCTCTCATACTTATGATTGGTTTCCTAAACATAACGATCGCGGAGCTACAATGCGAGCATTGTGGAGATGTTCTGAAAATAGCGTCGGCATGGCGAAGAGGCCTGCTCTTTGTCTCTGGTGCCAGATGAATGCTCGGTGTCACCCACATGATTGGTTTGCGCTATTAAATTGTCAAAAAGAACGGATTTCCCTAATAATGGTTTTTATGAAGAGTTATGGAATGTGGCGTTTCTGGGGACTAACAAGGGTTAGGAGGGGAGGGGGGCAGTGCCCAAGGTCACGCAGAGTTTCCATCTCTGATTATGCTTTGACCTCATGTGTGGTCAGAGAAGTTCTCCGGCTCAGGTGAGGATTCAGCCTCTCTGAAGATGTTTAGTCGACCGTCGCGGATATGTCGGCACCACCTGTTTACGTATACCCTATAACATAGTGCAATGTGCACGAAACCCCGCGTTGCTCAAACCTTATATTTCCAGCGTTTTTGTGTTAAATGTTAACAGCTCTGATCAATCCATTCTTTCTCTGTTGACTTGAACACTCGGCCCTATTGTGTGCATTGTGCTGCTGACCCCAGTTGAAGATTTATGTATTTTTGATATTAAATTCCGCCTGTCATTAACACTGCTCTCTTGTTGACTTTTCTTGACCCATCGACCCGTTCCCCAAACTTTCCCATATTTACCGCGGGACCCCTCCTCCTCCTCTTGTTCTCCGGGGTCGCTCGCCTCCTTTAGCGGCCGTCGCTCGTTTATGGCATGTGCTGTTTGCTCTGTTCTTGAACTTCAGTGCAGTACACAGGCCTCCTGTACTTTGAACTCCAGATCTTCCCCTGAGTAAATGCCTTGTCCTACAAGTCTCCCCCTGGCTGCCCAGCTTGCTAATTAGTTAAACAAACTCGCCCGCTAATGATTCCCTGGGCCGGCCGGGCTGGAGTCGTTTTGTTCGGCTCAGCTTCCGCTGGTGAGGGTCTTTGCTTGTCCTGTTAGAGGCTTGGCCTCTCTGACCCAAACTAACGTCGGGTTGTTAAAGCTGCTGGACCGCCCTGTCCGAAGGTCCATCCCCCACCAGGCCAAAGGCCACAGGGATGCCCACCAGCTGTTAACGGTGACAGACACGACAAAGCGTCCGGCGCTCGAGAAACCTAGATTATTTGACATCATCTGCCTTTTTTTATTTATTTTCTAGTTCCTAAAACGTGCATGTTGTTTGGTGTTTACATGCGGCGCGCCATGATTTGTCGTCGCCTCAGTCCTAGGCATAAATATGGTATCATTGAGTTTTCTCTGCAGAGCTTTGCCATTTGCCCGCGCCGTGTCTGTGCGCTCCGAGGAGGTCTGGACAGAAATGGATACTAATTGCGGGACTGTAGCACTGCTGGCCTCGGGCGATCCCAGACCTGCTCGTCAGCGGGTAATTGACAAGGGCTTGTCTGTTTTTGAGAGCAGCTGCTCCTAAGCACTGGCACACAAACGCAATCTTGACACGGCCTCTATATTCGCCCGAAGGAGTCTGAGGAAAAACGCAGTTAAATAGAGGGAGATTTATTAAAACTCCCTTTGGGTGTCGCGAAGTAAGATATTTCCGATGTTGCCCTTGCCTTATACCCTTGTTAATAATGGAGGGCAGTAGCTAATTTAGCAGGTGACATTTCTGCTGTCGTGCATGATGGGCAAACAAGCACGAAAAGTGTATGACCAAAAAAATAACAAAACAAAATAGTACTGTCAAATCGATTAATCTGTGTATAATTATTATGCTGGCTTAAAAACAACTTGGGTTGAAAGTGGACAAACCCAGCGATCGGGTTGTTAAATGTTTGCCCAAACTGCTGGGCAGTTTTATTTAACCCAACTATTGTTTAAAATTAATATATGGCTGGTTTAAAATGAACCCAAAAAACAGGCACATAATTACTAGAGGCAACAATAATAATCAAAAGGTGAACATTTATCAATAAGCAATTTAATAAATGTGTATTGCTAAATATTATTCATTAAACTTATTAATAATGTTAAACAATAGTTGAGTTAAATAAAACTACCCAGCAGGTTGGGCAAACATTTAACCCAACTGCTGGGCTAAAACAGCCCATTCACTGGGTTAAAAGCAACGCAATTGCTGGGTTTTTCCATTTTCAACCCAATTTGGGATGTTTTTAACCCAGAATTTTTTAGAGTGTACATAATAATCATACACGTATATATTTAAGAAATATGTGCATGCATATACTGTATGTATTTATAATTTATATTAAATATAAATATTTTGTGTATATATATATTAATTATTCGTATAAAACTTAAATTATAGGTAGGCCTATTTGACAAGTTGCCAAATTCGTATGATTTAACCTAAAACCTCGCCCCATTTAGACAAATGTACGAATTCATGAGTGAGGTACGAATTTGTAGGATTTAGCCACCTTGCAAATATATACGTTTGTGTGTGTGTGTGTGTGTGTGTGTGTGTGTGTGTGTGTGTGTGTGTGTGTGTGTGTGTGTGTGTGTGTGTGTGTGTGTGTGTGTGTTTATATACATAATAATCATACACAGTACACATACACATATATTATGTAAACACGAACTTTTATTTGGGGATGCGATTAATCGCGATTACTCGATTTGACAGCACACGCACACACACACTATATATATATATATATATATATATATATATATATATATATATATATATATATATATATATATATATAGCTGAAACTCTAGTGCAAAGATCTTTATTTAAAGCAAATTCATCCACATAAAGCAACCCTAATGCCCAATACAATCTAATCATATCACCGTGATATTAATGCATTAAGGCGCCATAAACCCACTCTAGTGAGCTGAATGTTAAGCGCGGACTCTAAAGCAACACCCTGAAGTCCATCAGGCTGATAAAAAGGCCTTTCTTGAGATTTGAGCCATATACTGCAGGGCTGTGTGTTGAAGCAGTCAACAGACACTGAGCTGGTATTGTTTGCTTATAAAATGGAGAGAGTTTCTGCAACTTTCCCACTGCCGGCCCGGATGAATGTAAAGAAATCCCTTTCTGTCCGCTTTTTACACTGAAATCGCGATTTTTTCGTGTATTCTCACGAAGCTCCCCCCTTATGTCACAGCAACAATGCCTGGAGTGAAGCACCCCGTAGGAGCTCCACAGTTGGGGATCTCTGGGATTGTTTTAGACATCTTTAGATTTCATCAATCAAAATGACTGCAGTTTTCCATAAAAATGCTGAATTTAGGACAAGGTCTGAGAGAGCTAGGTAGAAAATGCGCCGCTGTCTCGATCGATGATAAATGGCCATCCTTTGACTCAGTAAACAGAGAAATACGTGCTTGACTCGCTTGTCCTGCAGGTTTGATTTTTTTATGAATAAAAAGGCTTGACAGTGACATAGGAGCTCATTTGGATTACATTATTGTTTTTTAAGACTTCAGAATCATAGTATAGTTCTAAGTCTAATATTTGTTTTAATGTATTTCAAGAGAAAATAACAATTCCCCAGACTTAGGTCGTTGAAAAATGTAGATGATTATTAGGAACTATAGGCCTGAAAACAACTATACGAGTAAATACGGACCGAATAGCGTCTAGGATATTAAAATGATGTGGAACATGTGGAAATAATGTGACATGCTGCTTGATTGGCGCTCATTAAAACAGGGAATTATCGTCTTATCTTAATGTACCTGCTCATATTAGATCGTGTAATAATCCAGAAAGAGCTGAATGATCGGGAAACTCTAAAGTAAATAAGGCCCCGATAGATAGATAGATAGATAGATAGATAGATAGATAGATAGATAGATAGATAGATAGATAGATAGATAGATAGATAGATAGATAGATAGATAGATAGATAGATAGATAGATAGATAGATAATTCTGAAAAAAGGCAATGTATTGTAAACATTTGTTTTTATTGCCTCTATTGCTGAACTGCGCCATTTGCATGCAATGAATGGGCTAATCCAGTCCTTATTACTATATTGATCATTAATACTTCTTGAGAAATAAAGCGTTAAGTAAAATCATTTGTTGTGAGAGAAAGGCATACGGTCTGAATTGACCTTGTCGACTTGAAGAATTGTTTAATTTTGTCTGTTGGTTGGAGTCGGGTGGGCACTGGATGCTAATAGAGATCTAATTGATGGGTGAAGTGGCGTTTGTGCTCTTATTGCGCCCCGCGTCTGCTGTAGAATAGAGCCGTAATCGCATTGCGCTATTCCTGCAGGAGACGCGCGCGAGCCCGCGGCCGGCGGGGAAATCGTTATTAAAAAAGTTAGGCGCGGAGAGAGAAGTTCCACATAGTGTTGAAGGAGGGGGGGCTCTGTGTCATCGACAGAGCTGACGAGATATCATTCTCCATCCTGTACACTTGAAAATGTGCTTGTTATTTTAACGGAGAAAAGGAGGGAAAAAAGCTACAACCTATTCATTGGTTCACAGGAAAACATACAAATATATAAAAGCAATAGGAGTGCATGTAAATTAACTGTAAAATATTTAAGAATGCAATTAGTTTAGCCTATATTTACGTTAAAAGGTTTTTGTCACAGTGTAATTTACTGAATAATATTAATGAACTACATGTAGGCCTAAAGGGTTAGGGTTTGGTCGCATTTTGGTCAACACTTTATTTTACATGTTCATTGTTACATGTAGTTACCATATAATAATAGTAAATTATGCATAATTACATGCAACTAACCCTCAACCAAACCCTATAGTAAGTACATGCAGTTCATTAATATTACTCGGTACTTAAATATATAATTACACTGTAACAATGACACCTTAATATAAAGTAACCCACTTTATTTTATAGTGTTACATGCAGGCACTGTAGTAATAACTAATTATGCATAATTACATGCAGCTAAACCTAACCTCAATCCTAACCCTACACTCTAAAAAAATTAGGGGTTAAAAACAAACCAAGATGGGTTGAAAATGGACAAACCCAGCAATTGGATTGTTTTAAGCAAACATTTAATCCAACCGCAGGTTTAAAACAACCCAAATGCTGGGTTTGTCCATTTTCAACCCAACTTGGGTTGTTTTTAACCCGGCATTTTTAGAGTGTATAGTAGTTAGTAGTTATTTAATATTACTCAGAACTTAAATGTATAATTGCAGTGTACACTCTAAAAAATGCTGGGTTAAAAATAACCCAAGTTGGGTTGAAAATGGACTAACCCAGCAATTGGGTTGCTTTAACCCAGCGTTTGGGTTAAATGTTTGCTTAAAACAACCCAATTGCTGGGTTAAAACAACCCAATTGCTGGGTTAGTCCATTTTCAACCCAACTTGGGTTATTTTTAATCTAGCATGTTTTAGAGTGTAACGAAGACACCTTAAAATAAAGTGTGACCGCGTTTTGTGTAATATAGTAATTACTACAGTAAGCCAAACTACATGTACACTCTAAAAATGCTGGGTTAAAAATAACCCAAGTTGGGTTGAAAATGGACTAACCCAGCAATTGGGTTGTTTTAACCCAGCGATGGGTTGTTTTAAGCAAACATTTAACCCAACCGCTGGGTTAAAACAACCCAATTGCTGGGTTAGTCCATATTCAACCCAACTTGGGTTATTTTAAACCCAGCATTTTTTAGAGTGTAACGTGTAACAAGGACACCAAAATAAAGTATTACCCAATATTGTTTTTAATAACTGGCCTTATAGTTTATGGGGGGGAAATGGGAAACCATGGCACATTTTTAGATTTCTTTAAAAATAAATAGCATTTTATTTCCTTATTTTCGGCTTTTTAATGTTAGTGTTTTATATTTAGTTGAAGAAATTATTTTACCTTGATAATGTTTTGACTTCGTGTGGGTTCATCTTTGTTATTATTATTATAATAAACTCAAAAGTTTCCAAAAGAGGTGATGCAGTAGAAAAACAGTTTCCCTTCAGTGACGAGTTCTTGAAAGCCCTTTTCTCCTAGTGTTTTTATAATCCGAAGAACATTTCCCACTATAAAATGAAAAGTAAAGGGTTTTCATTGAACCACAGATGCCCATAAAGAGTCTTTATCTTAAGAGTGAAGTTGCTGTGCTAATTGAGTGATCCCGTGGCCTTCCCTTATATTAGTGGCCATCCGATTTGAATATCTCTATTTGGTTAGTAATAAATGCCATCCCGCTATTCCTGTAACACCGTCGCTCATTACATTAAAGTCCTAGGTGTCGGGTTTCTACCAGAAATAATAAAAAACACCGTATAAAAGGAATTAAACGGGTTTTAAACTTAGTGATATTTTAGGCAGCTGATCAACAGAAGAAAAATGGGTGAAACATTTCTGATTATTTTTTCAAAGTCTTGGGAAATTAGAGTTCTATAAAAATAAATACAAATACAAAAAATAACGTGCTGGGAAATATTTATCCTGCAAGAAATAGCAGCGTGACTGAAAACTGTCTTAATTTCTCTAAATGTTTGTATTGCGAGACAACGTTTCAGAACAAATGCGCGATTGATTTGAGTGATCAGTCTCATAGTAAACATTCTCCCTGTCTCTCCTTTCTCCTATAGAGATGGCTGAAGCCTGTCTGTGCTCTGAGCTCGGATGATTGATGAGGGACGAGGGCAAGGCCGAGCACGCACTGCATAAAGACCCATACACGGCTCAATAGCGCCGGGCCGGAGCGGGACCGCGCGCGCTCAATAGACGCTGGCGCGAGGAGACCGGGGCCGCGGCGGAGAGGAAGGTGCTCTGTTGTCCCATAATCCAGTTAGCCATTGAGCCACCAGCCGTCTGCAGCCCGACAGAGAACAGCGAAGGATGGCCGAGGGGGGTTTGGAGAGAGAGGCACAGCTCGCCCCTGCTGAGAGAGCCTGAAAGAGCCAAATAAAGCAGTCCCACGTCAAAGAGAAGGTTGAACTAAAGGACTTTTAGAAGCGTACAGACATTGGTTCTGATCTAACGCACAGATGAAGGTTATAGATGAATGTATTGTATAACCG
Organism: Gobio occitaniae; assembly: GCA_033150135.1. Taxonomy (NCBI): domain Eukaryota; kingdom Metazoa; phylum Chordata; class Actinopteri; order Cypriniformes; family Gobionidae; genus Gobio; species Gobio occitaniae. The sequence goes on from JARQWZ010003634.1 coordinate 67,515, forward strand.
CGCACCTTATATAACGGCAACCCAACCTGTGGACTGATGATAATTCTCTCTAATAGGACTCTCCAGTTGTCATTGTTTTGCTGTAGAAATGTGCCTCCACTGAGCCATCAGGATCCATCATACGTGCTCTGCACACCATGTTCTCCACCTCATCATTTACAAACACAGCATCAGTCAAAAACACAATTAGTCGTCTCCAATCCCCTGCCAGGACTGCCTTTCATCCGGCCAAGGCCACAGACAAGGTATCCTGCGGAACGGCCTTGTTCCCGGAGGCTGGAGAGACAGAGAGAAGCGGAGGGATGAAGAGAGGCAGAGCGATGGAGAGGGATGAAGCTCGGGCGCCTGCTGGGACTCTCAGCGGGTTACTCGCTTTACGAAGCTTTCGCTCCTGTTTTCCGTAGTTTGTTACCGTGCACACTTGATTACTAAATGCTTACATTTACGCAAATATGTGTACAGAGACATATGCATCAGAACGATGAGTGGAGGACACTGTAAAAAAAACAAAAAATCTGTTACATTTACGGTAAAAAAACTGGCAGAAATTTACCGTAAATAAATACGGTAGCAACATATAGATTAAAGTTAAATTTACAGTAAAAAAACATATTTCATTAACTGAAATGTTGTTAAGTTACCAACCTATTGAAATTATAATATCTGATGTACCTTTGATATATGCGACAACCACCAATCACAGTGGAGATGAGAGTCACATGATGAATCAATACTCTTATATATGTGTCATTCACATAAACACCTTCATGAAAACACACATGACATTTAAAAAATGCAATAAACATGAATTTAACAACATTACACATAAAATAAAACCCTAATGTTCATACAGTTATTTGAACGAAAATACATAAAATGTGAAGTTTCACGCAGGGAATCCTGGGAATGTCAATTTACGGGTTTTAACTGTAAATTACACAATGACTTGTTCTTTTTCACTTCCACAAACTGTATTTACTGTAAATGTAAGGTTAGATCGTTACAGTTATTCACCGTATATAGTACGGAAACTTGCTGTAAACCAGTTTTTAACAGTAGCATTTTTACAGTCTTTTACCGTTAAAATCACGATCATTTTCCATCGTGCATTATTGGTTTTTAAGCAGTGTATCTGAGGTTTTGATTTTGTAACATTGTTTAGTTGTTGATGAAGGGCCTCATTGATGCATATGTGTTGGGGAAATATTTCTGCTATTTGTTTTATTTTACTACATCTAATTTTAACATCGGTATTGAAATAAATTATTTTTGAATACAATATTCAACCTCTTGAAGACTTTTTTCCCCCCTCAATACTGTCAAAACCCCAAAAGGCAGGGCGGTTAGCAGGTTGAAGTGAGGCTGGTTGAGTGCGTCTCCATGTATTTGTGATTAGAGCAAGGGTGGGAAGCCATATTTGGAGCCACAGGATCTTGTTAATTCAATTCCAACTTGGGTTTTAATTGCTCAATTGAAGTCATAATTTAGCCGTAGGAATCCCTTTCACCTGTTCTCTGAGATTTGATTCTGTCATGGTTAGAGTTTCTTAAGCTGTCCGTTCGATTCATAGTGGGTTGGGGTTGATGCAGAAAATTGCACTGTTGCTATAGCATCCCTCTCGAGCTTGATGCAATGTTTTATACACTATACAGCCAACATTTTTCAGATACTTCTTGAAATCTCACACACACACACTTAAAAACAGACAATGTGTCCAAAAAATAAAGGTTCCAAAACCAAAGAACAGTTTTTTAAAGAACATTTTAATAATCTAAAGCACCTTTTGTGTAATGAAAAGATTAATCAATGCCAGTAAAGAACCTTTGTTTTGAAGAGTGTGTGGATTGTAAAGTCCTCGAGCTGAAATGCGATCTGTGCAATCTTAGTTTAAATCAATAATTTACCTAATGATGTGCAATATTCATATTAATAACTTGTCAATCGTACCAAAAACAACAAGTAATTTGATGCTAAAACCTGATTACCCTTATTTTGGATATTTTGATAGCATTGGGAAAGAATGCATATATACTGGGAGAGCATCTTTGCCAGATATATCACTTCTGGGATATGAAACGCAAGACAGACGGGAAAGAGAGAGACAGAGAGAGAGAGAGAGAGAGAGAGAAGCCTCGGCTACATGTGGGAGTGTCCGCAAGCAAGAGAATAATCACAATGTAATCAAATTGCCCTGTTTGATAATGGACGGCGGGAAAACGAAGAGGAATTCCAGGCAAATTTGTGCAAATAAAAAAAGATTCCTCCTGACATGATGTGCCGGTGAGAGCCAGGATATAATGAGGTGTAATTTGTCTAAGAGCATCCTCCCCCCCGCTCGCCTCCTCCCAGCCACCGTATTCTACTTAAGAATCAGAGTTCATTTCATGGACTGCCCATCATTCACTCTCTCTAGTCTGTCTCCCGCCAACGAGTTCGACTCGCCTCAAAGTGCGTTCCAGTTCTTTCTGTGTGTGTGCTTTAAACCGAGGCTCATCCATTTCAGGTGGATGTTGCAACAGAGAGCAATAGATGGAGTTGTCTGGTGAAGTATGAGTTGTGCTGCTGGCGGGAATGATGATACAGTCAACATGTGTGTGTGTGTGTGTGTGCCTCGACCGTATATATTTCTGCAACATAAGCAGCAGCACTCAGTCTCTCTGCCGGTGAGATGACTCTTCCTCTCCTGAGGGGAGAATTACCTACCACCAGCCAACGCTTCCCCCTTGCCCCATCCCTCACAGCTCCCATAAATTACTGGAGATTTTCATATTTCAGATTTCATCTACATTCATCTAGCGCAGCTGGGTGGCACTGGGCAGGGCTGATGGAGGAGGAGGGGGCAACAGGGCGTCAGAGAGGAGAGCTGAGCGTTTGGCAAGCTGGCTGTGGGGCCCCTGAGATGGCTCTAATTGAATTGCGAGGCCCTTGATTAGATTAGCCTTGCGGCAGCTTGCTGCCAATCTGAAGTATGGGTGCCTTCCATCCTACTTAACCCCTCTGGCCCACCCCACTACACACACACCCACAGCGGCCGACGCACACCGTGCCGAGCAGCCAGCCAGGCGGAGTGCCCCCTATACTTTTAGAGCATCAGAGTTGGGCGCTTTTGTGATTTTTCTTTCTCTTTGTCGCTCCTTGTAAAAGAGGCGATCTTTCACCGCCAGGTCCTTCTACTGGACCCCCCTCCCCACTCCAGAGTAACTACTGCTGGCCAATCCAGTTACTCTAACTACAGTCAGTTAGTTTGTTTTTCAGTTAGGAGGGATTGTGTTTGTGTGTACGTGTAGGCAACATTTCCTGTATAACAATAGACTATGGGAAATCCAGTAATCAAGTCAGATTTATTTCACAATATACATTGTTTTAAAACAGCTTTGCAGAAAACCTTGGTGTTAATGTTTATAACTTATCTTTATTAAATGTCTTAATGCCTGATTTAGCGGATTACAGCTGGGCGATGAAAAAGTTTTCATTCAGTGTTGGGGAAAGTTACTATTGAAAGTAATGCATTACAATATTGCTTACTGTTACTCTCAAAAAAGTAACTATATGCATTACTTTGTATGTAAAATAATGTTATGTTACTTTTGCGTTACATTTTCGGGTTGCCAGGTTTTCACAACAAAACCTGCCCAATCGCTACTCAAAACTAGCCCAAAACAAGCCCAATCGCTACTCAAAACTAGCCCAAAACAAGCCCATTCGCTACTCAAAACTAGCCCAAAACAAGCCCATTCGCTACTCAAAACTAGCCCAAAACAAGCCCAATCGCTACTCAAAACCAGCCCAAAACAAGCCCAATCGCTACTCAAAATTAGCCCAAAACAAGCCCAATCGCTACTCAAAACTAGCCCAAAACAAGCCCAATCGCTACTCAAAACTAGCCCAAAACAAGCCCATTCGCTACTCAAAACTAGCCCAAAACAAGCCCAATCGCTACTCAAAACTAGCCCAAAACTAGCCCAAAACAAGCCCATTCGCTACTCAAAACTAGCCCAAAACAAGCCCAATCGCTACTCAAAACTAGCCCAAAACAAGCCCATTCACTACTCAAAACTAGCCCAAAACAAGCCCAATCGCTACTCAAAACTAGCCCAAAACAAGCCCAATCGTTACTCAAAACTAGCCCAAAACAAGCCCAATCGCTACTCAAAACTAGCCCAAAACAAGCCCAATCGTTACTCAAAACTAGCCCAAAACAAGCCCAATCGCTACTCAAAACTATCCCAAAACAAGCCCATTCACTACTCAAAACTATCCCAAAACAAGCCCAATCGCTACTCAAAACTAGCCCAAAACAAGCCCAATCGCTACTCAAAACTGGCCCAAAACAAGCTCAATCGCTACTCAAAACTAGCCCAAAACAAGCCTAATCGCTACTCAAAACTAGCCCAAAACAAGCCCAATCGCTACTCAAAACTGGCCCAAAACAAGCCCAATCGCTACTCAAAACTATCCCAAAACAAGCCCATTCACTACTCAAAACTATCCCAAAACAAGCCCAATCGCTACTCAAAACTAGCCCAAAACAAGCCCAATCGTTACTCAAAACTAGCCCAAAACAAGCCCAATCGCTACTCAAAACTAGCCCAAAACAAGCCCAATCGTTACTCAAAACTAGCCCAAAACAAGCCCAATCGCTACTCAAAACTATCCCAAAACAAGCCCATTCACTACTCAAAACTATCCCAAAACAAGCCCAATCGCTACTCAAAACTAGCCCAAAACAAGCCCAATCGCTACTCAAAACTGGCCCAAAACAAGCTCAATCGCTACTCAAAACTAGCCCAAAACAAGCCCAATCGCTACTCAAAACTAGCCCAAAACAAGCCCAATCGCTACTCAAAACTGGCCCAAAACAAGCTCAATCGCTACTCAAAACTAGCCCAAAACAAGCCTAATCGCTACTCAAAACTAGCCCAAATCAAGCCCATTCACTACTCAAAACTAGCCCAAATCAAGCCCATTCACTACTCAAAACTAGCCCAAAACTAGCCCAAAACAAGCCCATTCACTACTCAAAACTAGCCCAAAACAAGCTCAATCGCTACTCAAAACTAGCTCAAAACAAGCCCAATCGCTACTCAAAACTAGCCCAAAACAAGCCCAATCGCTACTCAAAACTAGCCCAAAACAAGCCCATTCACTACTCAAAACTAGCCCAAAACAAGCCCATTCCCTACTCAAAACTAGCCCAAATCAAGCCCATTCACTACTCAAAACTAGCCCAAAACAAGCCCATTCACTACTCAAAACTAGCCCAAATCAAGCCCATTCACTACTCAAAACTAGCCCAAATCAAGCCCATTCGCTACTCAAAACTAGCCCAAAACAAGCCCATTCACTACTCAAAACTAGCCCAAAACAAGCCCATTCACTACTCAAAACTAGCCCAAAACAAGCCCAATCGCTACTCAAAACTAGCCCAAAACAAGCCCAATCGCTACTCAAAACTAGCCCAAAACAAGCCCAATCGCTGCTCAAAACTAGCCCAAAACAAGCCCATTCCCTACTCAAAACTAGCCCAAATCAAGCCCATTCACTACTCAAAACTAGCCCAAATCAAGCCCATTCGCTACTCAAAACTAGCCCAAAACAAGCCCATTCACTACTCAAAACTAGCCCAAAACAAGCCCATTCACTACTCAAAACTAGCCCAAAACAAGCCCAATCGCTACTCAAAACTAGCCCAAAACAAGCCCAATCGCTACTCAAAACTAGCCCAAAACAAGCCCAATCGCTACTCAAAACTAGCCCAAAACAAGCCCAATCGCTACTCAAAACTATCCCAAAACAAGCCCAATCGCTACTCAAAACTAGCCCAAAACAAGCCCAATCGTTACTCAAAACTAGCCCAAAACAAGCCCAAATCGCTACTCAAAACTATCCCAAAACAAGCCCATTCACTACTCAAAACTATCCCAAAACAAGCCCAATCGCTACTCAAAACTAGCCCAAAACAAGCCCAATCGCTACTCAAAACTGGCCCAAAACAAGCTCAATCGCTACTCAAAACTAGCCCAAAACAAGCCTAATCGCTACTCAAAACTAGCCCAAATCAAGCCCATTCACTACTCAAAACTAGCCCAAATCAAGCCCATTCACTACTCAAAACTAGCCCAAAACTAGCCCAAAACAAGCCCATTCACTACTCAAAACTAGCCCAAAACTAGCCCAAAACAAGCTCAATCGCTACTCAAAACTAGCTCAAAACAAGCCCAATCGCTACTCAAAACTAGCCCAAAACAAGCCCAATCGCTACTCAAAACTAGTCCAAAACAAGCCCAATCGCTACTCAAAACTAGCCCAAAACAAGCCCATTCACTACTCAAAACTAGCCCAAAACAAGCCCATTCACTACTCAAAACTAGCCCAAAACAAGCCCATTCCCTACTCAAAACTAGCCCAAATCAAGCCCATTCACTACTCAAAACTAGCCCAAAACAAGCTCAATCGCTACTCAAAACTAGCTCAAATCAAGCCCATTCACTACTCAAAACTAGCCCAAAACAAGCCCAATCGCTACTCAAAACTAGCCCAAAACAAGCCCAATCGCTACTCAAAACTAGCCCAAAACAAGCCCAATCGCTACTCAAAACTAGCCCAAAACAAGCCCAGTCGCGTTTTGGGGGCTAAATATCACATTATTGGGGTCGCTTCAACCCGCAGACATGAAAAATAGCCGGCAGAAACAATGTTAAAGTAGCCCAATTCTGCTGGAAATTTTCTCACCTAGTCTGGGGCTTGCTTGTCTTTTTTTTATAATAAAGTTATATTTTTTGGCAAATGTAAATGCCCTTTTACATCAGAAGTGAGATGAATAAGCCTCAGGCACCGCTCAAACAAACCTTTCACCTGTGCTGCCATTCCAGATCACAAAAGAAGAAGGTTCAACACTCTTACTTCAGCAATAAAAACAAATTAAAGAAAGACAAAAGTAATGTTTATCTAAAGTCGTTTAGTCGACTGGATCATTGAAGGTCTGCAGCAAAGAAATGTGTTAATAAATTGAGATTAAATACATAAAGTACATTTGTGTTATTTAACATATTTATTCATTTTGATGAATACTGAATCTGTTTTTTGTGCAAGTGAGATGAGTTAAGGCTCACATTTAGTGTAGAACTACAATACTCATCATGTTCACACACAGCGCACACAACGCCTCTGCACTTACCCATGATTCCTCTCAACATGAGGACAGGAGACGCCTCAGTCAATACATGGGAAAACTTGAGTTACTCATTTGAAAAATATTTTTAGTTGTAAGTTTAAAAGTAATGCATTACTTTACTAGTTACTTAAAAAAGTAATCTTATTACATAAATTACGTTACTTGAAATGTGTTTCCCCCAACACTGGTGAAGCAATCAAGCAGTTGAGATGTGCTAAACATAGTATATATCTGTCACAATTATTCATTTGTGTTTATTCTTAGATTCGTTTTCATAGCCTTTTAGTTTGTTTTCATTAGTCACGTGTTCCTTTGTTTGAGTTTCCCGCCACTCATCAGTTTCCATGGACACTAATCATCATCACAACTGTTCGTTATTTAGTTGATCACCTTGCATATTTTAGTTCCTCACATTCTCATTTTGCGTTAGCATTTGTCTGTTACCTGTTGGATGTTTATTCAACTTTATTCTTGATCATCATCTGTCTGTCTGCACCTTGCTAACAGAAGACTGGACCTAAAGTACGGATTATGCAGCAAAGTTTGGGGCAATTGCCCAAAAGGGGGTCGTCTTGCCGTCACCTGGATCAGGGCCAACTATTACCACCCTGTAGACCTCCCAGACACATCAGGACTTTACTGGAGAGAGGCCCTCATCAGGTGTCTGGAGAGCATCTGCACCCGATCCAGGACACAGCCAGACCCAGAGCCCAGCCCACCCAGCCCACCCTCGACCGCGGAGACTTCCCCCGAAGACGGAAAGCTATCGCCCGCCGCAATGTGAAAAGGAAGGGACTGCGCCGACCATCACCCTGGAGCTGTCTGACCAGGGGTGTGAGCCAGCGAATGCAGCAACAGAGGGAATACTGGTGGATTTGGACACGGGGATTGGCTGATGGATTAGGACACGGCCTCCCACCATATCCCAACCCATATTATCTGTCTGTTCTGAATCATTGCTGTTTCAAGACCGTTCTGTTAACCTGTTGTGAATTGGAATTACCATCATTGATCTCTTCAAGCTTACCTCTGTCACCATCACCGCAGAGCTCAGCCATTCCTCCAGCCCCGCCTCTGCTGGAAGCCTGCTGCCCTTCACCTTCCCCGGTGATGCCTTGCTATGACATGGAGCCTCAGGTCGTGCAACCACCAGCCTTGCCCGAGCGAGAGGATCCTGTGGCTCCGCCTTCGGCCTCTGATCCCTCGGCTCCACCTCGGCTCATTGTCCTGTCGGCTCCACCTCGGGTCATCGACCTGTCGGCTTCGCTTTGGCTCCTCCCACCTTCGGCTCCACCAGAGACCCTCGACCTTGTGGCTGCACCGGGTTCCCTCGTCCAATCGGCTCCCCCTTGGTCAGTCGTCACTCTACTTCTGCCCCAGACTTGCCAGCCTTCCGCTGTGCTCCTTTCTTCCGGCTTCGCCTCAGACACTCGCCACGGTGGCTTCGCCTAGGTCTCCAGTACCAGCGTTGTCGCCCAGTACCATTGGCTCTCCTTCTGCACCCTGGGATCCATCGGCTTCGCATCTGTCGGTCGTCACCAGGATGTCGTCAGCCACAGCAACACCTTGGCTCAACCCTCCCTCGACTCCGCTATGGGCTGTCACCATCCCTTCAGCGCCTCCTCGTCCACCTCCTCCTCCTCCTCCTCCTCTTCTCGCCTCGCCGCGAGGTCGCACTTTCCAGGAGGAGGCGTTCTGTCACACTTATTCAGTTTCGTTTTCATGGACTTTTAGTTTGTTTTCATTAGTCACATGTTCCTTTGTTTGAGCTTCCCGCCACTCATAGGTTTCCATGGACACTAATCGTCATCACCTTGCGTATTTCAGTTCCTAACGTTCACTCTGTGTTGGTCTCGTTTTGCGTTAGCGATTGTCTGGAGTATGTTTATTAAACTCAGCATTTGAACTTTAATCCTGAACATCATCTGTCAAGTCTGCACGTTGCTAACAATATCCCTTTACAAATACATATGCATACACATGCAAATAAAGTTGGATATAATATATATCCAACTGTTCTGTTCTGCGTAAATGTAATGTGTCATAAAGCAACAACAACAATAATCTGTCATACTTCTTTAAAGTCATGGATTATTCTGAATAACTATGCAACCTCATATTCAGAATGACAGGTTACCAAATATAACAATTTAAGAATCAATCATTGACAATACCATTGTTGTAAACACAATCTAAAAATCCCCTGATTCAGTCCTCATTTAATTTGTGCTAGTGTACAGTATATTGCCTATTGACATTAAAATGGATTGTTCTGTAGTGGATAGCCGATTTTTTAAAATATGAATAATCTATAGTTATTATATAACAATAACTGCTCCCTGTCGTAGTCTGTCACCTCTGCACTAGTACGGCTGAGCCATATTCTTCTTTCTCTCGGCCAGCCTATCTATAACTTCATCTCATGGCCTCGCTGTCTTCACCTTCCTTCTGGCCCAGCCTTGCCTCCCTCATGCCACATCAGTGGATAGATAAGGTAGATGAATATGCGCTGTTGTACGGCAAAGAGAAATCATGTTGTGATGCAATTATCATCTATTGTACCCCTGTAATTCTATCAGGTCTCTGTTTAACAATAACCTCATGTAGAATGTCTGGGGCCAGGTCTCTTCTCTCTCTCTATTGTTCTCCACTCCACTGAAAAACCCAATCCAATTGGAGGCTGCGCTATTGGATTTTTCTCTGTAGAATAAACTGGAATCATATTTTTGCAGGAAATTATCAATACATCTTTCCCAGGGAACTCGAGGAGACACACAGATAAAGCAAAGCTCGTGGAGAGGAGGACGGAGAGATGATGGAAAGGGACAGGCATGGGAATGGCTGGTGTCTGAGGAGACGGTGAGGAGAGACGTTTGCAGAACGCTGCAGGACAAAATACAGACAAAGAGAAGCACAATTTCTTTCCCATCAAAAAACCTGCAGTTGTGATTTTCATTACACACCTGTGAAAGCATCTAGGAGTCACACATAATCATGGTAACAACACAAAATGCCTGTTTACACGCATGAAAGGACATATTAACATTACATTTACTTTTACTGGTATTTAACATTTTATTTTAATTTCATATTTATTTATTCCAACCTGAAATTAACACTTCAAGATTTTCGTAATCGTAATAAAATTAATAATACATAAAATGCTTCTTAATCATCAATCAAAGCACATTTGAGCACAAGATTTGTGATGCTGATGGTAATAAGACTAAAGTTTCATTTCAACACATATGATTAAATGTTCGTTCCGTCAGAAAAAATGCCAAACTGAGCATTCTCGCTAGTGGTCTCCACTGTAGCGTTGTGTGTCCTCACCTGTTCTGAAGCGAGTGTGTGTCTCCTCCGCTCTGCTGACGCTCCAGACAGACCCGGAGTCATCCATCCATCCCGCCATGTTTCCCTCTCCCCTCTCCCCACTCTCTCACTTTTCATAATTATTAAATTACGCTCTGCGGCTCCCATTAAAAGGGGGACATTTTCTTCTTAACCACCTGCTCTTCCCCCACCACCATGCGTTTTACACCATCAATCTCTCAGCGTTACCGGACCCCTAAAAGCTTTCTGAATCCTCTATAATGGGGAGGCAATGTGGGGTCAGTATCAGAGGGGAAGGGGGATGCTGGTCATTTTGTGTTGTGATGCCTCAGCACTAGTGGTCTTGTGGTGGTGGTGGTGGGGGGGCATGTTGCTCATTCTATCAGTGAGAGGCATTGTTTGGGATTGCTGGTAACACCAGGTCACTAACTGTGACCCCACAAAAGACAAAGGAAGGGGTGCAGTAAGAACACACAAACCCACCCAGTGGGCTGGTCAGTCTTCTGCCCTGACGGGTTGTGTGCCTTGGGGCACAATGGGGCAAGACATTGACCCCAGTCAGACCAGCCAAACAAGACTAGAATTAAAACATGATCTGTCAGGAATCCATCCATCCATCCATCCATCCATCCATCCATCCATCCATCCATCCATCTATCCATCTATCTATCTATCTATCTATCTATCTATCTATCTATCTATCTATCTATCTATCTATCTATCTATCTATCTATCTATCTATCTATATTGCCAGAGTTCATGTGTTCAATCCCTTCATGGCCACAGGTGTATAACTCAAGCTCTAGGCCTGTAGACACTTCTACACACATTAGTGAGAGAATGGGCCGCTCTCAGGAGTGTGTGTGTGTGTGTGTGTGTGTTCGCTTCTCCACACATTAGTGAGAGAATGGGCCGCTCTCAGGAGCTCACAGAACTTTGCTCAAGAGTGGGGCCGTGATCGGTGGACACCTGTGCAATAAGTCCATTCGGGACATTTCCTCACTACTAAATATTCCACACTCAACTGTTAGTGGGATTATAACAAAGTGGAAGCGATTGGGAACAACAGCAACTCAGCCACAGAGCGGGGTCAGCGCATGCTGAGGGTCACAGAAGTGGCCAACTTTCTGCAGAGTCAAGAGCTCCAGACCTCCAAAGTTCTGTGGCCTTCAGATGAGCTCAAGAACAGTGTGTAGAGCTTCATGGAATGGGTTTCCATGGCCGAGCAGCCCATCCAAGCCTTACATCACCAAATGCGAACTCTTAATGCTTCATCAAGACATTTTGGACTATAGATCTATCTATCTATCTATTTGTGATTTTAGTGTGAAAAACATGCATACTAATACAATTATATTACATTTCACAAATTTGTTGCCATGACAAAGTGTGTCGTGTTTCAGCAGAAAAATTTTGCTCACATCAAGTGCTTTTATACAATTACTTGCTTCACATTTCTCCAACAATTGTCTATTTCACTTCAGTTGTAAGTGTCTTTTTAACTTGTTTTTGAACCCAGAATATTACATTTGATAAAAAAGGCTAAATAGAATGCGTATATACTGTACATTATCATTGACAAATTTACAGTATTTCAGCTCGACCTGTCTAGTATTAGTGAACATAGGTAGCATGAATCTGTGTGTGCGCATGTGCATAGTGAATGTGTGTGTGTGTGTGTGTGTGTGTGCTGTAATCACTGTGTCAGCACAGATGGAAGACTCTATGCAGAGAGCTGGTGCTGATCGCTCAGTTCCCAGCATGCCTCTCATTACCTAATGCTCATAAAGCCACTCATATTATTCATCTCTGACAGCCAGCCTGCTCTGCATAACCTAAACAAATCCTTCGCACTCACACACTTATACACACACATAAACTAACATGTGTTCTGGCAAACACAAAATGCGATGTGCACACACAGTTAACACCACAACTAGTTTATACAATTGTACTCACATGCACATACAATATACTTAATGTGCAGTTACAGTTTGTAAAAAAACGAGGCAGATGCACACAATCCCAAATTACCATAAACTATATACTAAACAACATAACAAACACACACACAAAGACACACACCCAGACAACACAAAATTGCACAAGCTGTATGAGAGATGAACAACCTTAATAACACCTTAAACTTTTCTCCCTTCCTCTCCCTCCTCCCCTGCTTGCCTTCACTTCCCCTTTAACGTGCAGTAATATGATTAGTGTGCGGCTAATGGCCTCTCCTTCTGGTGCTTGGAGACATTCTGCCCAGACCTTGGAAGGCACACCAGGCCTGCTGCAAAGAGAGAGAGAGAGAGAGAGAGAGAGAGAGAGAGGGAGAAGCTCCCCCTCCTCCCCCAGAGCAAATCTATAGGGAGAGAAGGCAGAGACAGGTGCATTTCTGCACAAATCGAGTTAGCCAAGACATGCCACATCCAATTGGGCTAAATTGATGTGAGAGTTTGTGATGTCTGCCGTGGGTACTACAGCAAAGGTCAGTGTGCCGAGACAATGACATCAATCTGCCCTGCACGTGGCTCAGAACAACTCTCTTCTTTTCCACCCAATTCCACGGAAAGAAAAAAACTTTAATATAAAACGATGGGTAATAAAATGAGAGCTGAAGTCATTTGTTTTATTAATGGCTGCATTTTTTATATTTTGCAAACAGGAACGAAGCCATTACTTGATTAATGACAGACGTGTCGAACGAAAAAAAATACAATCGGCATTTTTTGTCATTTCTGCTTTTCATAATTCATACGCTGTCATATAATCTATTAACAGACATCTGCCTTTTGTGCCTGATCAAAACCTCAGCATCCATTCAAAACATCAACTAAAGTTTCTCTGAGAGAAACAAGTCTGGCACAGGTTTCGCTTTCCATAACTCTTTCATTTTAGCCCAGGTCTGAAAATAGATATTTCTGGCTATTGCTTCCAACCCACCTATATTCAGAAAACCACTTTCTTTTATCACATTAGCGTTATTGCCACTCTCGGGCGTTGTTCTGACTCTGCAGCTCAATATCTTACCTCAGGCCTGTAGCTTCTGTTTCCAAGATATGAGTCTGGCCGGAACTCAACACCTGAAAACTGAAAGCTGTGCTTTACCCCTGAAGATCCTCCTGCATTTAAACAGGCACTCTATATCAATCTCTTAACTCTTGAGTCTGTGGTCGAATGGAAGCGGGAATTATCATCAAACAACATCACTATATTATAATGATGTTTATATAAATACAGCTCGGGAAAAAATGAAGAGACCATTGATTTCTCAATATTAAGTGATCTCTTAATTTTTTCCTGAACTGTATCTTAGTGCTGTCAAAACTAGCATGTTAACGCATGCGACTAATTTGTCCAGTTTAATGAGATACAAATATATAACGTAATTAACGCAACATCCATGTTTTTCTCTCATCTTTTGGCGTTACATTATATAAACATGTTCTTATTCATGCAAATGCTTTTAAACTATTCACTGACTGTGAATGTCCTGACTATGACACACACACACACACACACACATACACACACACACACACAACGCTCAGAAAGACAGAAGAGAACGAGCTGACTGTGAATGACCTGACTATGACACACACACACACACACACACAACACTCAGACAGACGGAAGAGAACGCGCTGACTGTGAATGACCTGACTATGACACACACACACACACACACACACACCGCTCAGAAAGACAGAAGAGAACGCGCTGACTGTGAATGTCCTGACTATGACACACACACACACACACACACACACACACACACACACAACGCTCAGAAAGACAGAAGAGAACGCGCTGACTGTGAATGTCCTGACTATGACACACACACACACACACACACACACACACACACACACAACGCTCAGAAAGACAGAAGAGAACGCGCTGACTGTGAATGACCTGACTATGACACACACACACACACACACACACAATGCTCAGACAGACAGAAGAGAACGCGCTGACTGTGAATGACCGGACTATGACACACACACACACACACACACACACACACAATGCTCAGACAGACAGAAGAGAACGCGCTGACTGTGAATGACCTGACTATGACACACATACACACACACACACACAACACTCAGACAGACAGAAGAGAACGCGCTGACTGTGAATGACCTGACTATGACACACACACACACACACACACACACACACACACACACACACACACACAACGCTCAGAAAGACAGAAGAGAACGCGCTGACTGTGAATGACCTGACTATGACACACACACACACACACACACACACACAATGCTCAGACAGACAGAAGAGAACGCGCTGACTGTGAATGACCGGACTATGACACACACACACACACACACACACACACACAATGCTCAGACAGACAGAAGAGAACGCGCTGACTGTGAATGACCGGACTATGACACACACACACACACACACACACACACAATGCTCAGACAGACAGAAGAGAACGCGCTG
>JARQWZ010003634.1:87500-97500 GCA_033150135.1 Gobio occitaniae
TGTCCATTGCACATGGCACCCCAGCCCGTGGCAGAGGCATCTGTCGACACAAGAATATGCCTGGAAACTCGTTCTAAGGGCACACCGGCCCGTAGAAAACTGAGGTTCGACCACGGGGTGAGCGTCTGTAAGCAGGCCCGAGTCACTTGGACCCGGAGCGTGCCAGACCGCCATGTCCATCTCGGGACTCGATCGCGAAGCCAGTGCTGAAGCGGTCTCATATGTAGCAATCCGAGCGGCGTCACCGCGGCTGCAGATGCCATATGCCCCAGGAGCCTCTGAAATAGTTTCAGTGGAACCGCACTCTTGCTCTCGATTTGACGGAGGCAAGTCAGCAGTGACTGCACGCACTCGCTCGTGAGCTGTGCGCACATGGCGACCGAGTCGATGCCCATACCGAGAAAAGAGATCCTCTGCGCTGGGCAGAGTTTGCTCTTCTCCCAGTTGACCCGAAGGCCCAGACGGGCTAAGTGCTGGAGCACTAGGTCTCTGTGTCCGCAAACCTGCTCTCGAGAGTGGCCCAGTATGAGCCAGTCGTCGAGGTAATTCAGGATGCAAACCCCGTGCTGCCGTAGGGGCGCAAGGGCTGCCTCGGCAATCTTCATAAAGACGCGAGGGGACAGAGATAGCCCGAATGGGAGGACCGCGTACTGATATGCCCGCCCCCCGAAAGCAAACCGTAGGAACGGTCTGTGTCGAGGAAGGATGGAGACATGAAAGTAAGCGTCCTTCAGGTCGATCGCTGCAAACCAATCGGCTGGACGAACGCATTTGAAAAGGCGTTTCGCTGTTAACATCCTAAACGGAAGCCTGTGAAGGGATCGGTTCAGGACGCGCAGGTCCAGGATTGGCCGTAACCCACCGGTTTTCTTGGGTACAATGAAGTAGGGGCTGTAGAAGCCGGACTTCATTTCGGATGGAGGGGCAGGCTCGATCGCACCCTTCGCCAGTACGGTGGCAATCTCCGCACACATGACAGGGGCATTGGGCTCCACCATGGTATGGCGGACTCCCCTGAAGCGGGGAGGAGCCTGCGCGAACTGAATCGCGTAGCCGAGCCTGATGGTCTTCGCGACCCAGCGGGACAGTCCCGGAAGCTGAAGCCAGGCTCCCAGGAACTGCACCAGCGGGGTCATTCGGACCACAGATGTACCCAGGGTGGGGCAGCGAGGCAGCATTACCGGCCCGGACATGGGAGGCGTAGCGTCCCGGTGTGGAGGCACGGTTAACGGCTGCGTCCTGACAGAGGAGACCAGGGAACGACGCGCGTTCCACTGGGGTCAGCTCTGAGAGGAGGCTGGCGACAGAGAGGGACGCACACTGTCATCGCCGGTCTCTGGGTGCTCAGGGATGGG
This sequence comes from Gobio occitaniae, assembly GCA_033150135.1. NCBI lineage: Eukaryota > Metazoa > Chordata > Actinopteri > Cypriniformes > Gobionidae > Gobio > Gobio occitaniae. Next base: position 88,856 of record JARQWZ010003634.1, read on the forward strand.
GGTGTCAGTTCTTTCTTTAGCCACATTAGGGTGTTGCTGACCATGGGGCAAGAAGCAGAACAAAAGATTCTCCCCGGCCCTCCACCGGGGGAAGGAGTGGCCCTGCTCACTCTCGAAGAGGCTGACAGAGTCTCAGAAGGCTTGTGAGGAGTGAAGAGGTAGGTTCTCTTGGCTCCGAAAGCAGAAACATAATGCGATATTGCCACGTACTTCCTTTTACACCCATGCGGTGGGGTGGAGTCCGCTATGCAAATTCGCATGCCCATGGCATTGGCACTGCCATTGGGCGTTTTCTAGATCTCGAAGTTGATAGGCTTCTAAGCGAAACCCCCATTCGTTAGTCACTAACCTTACGTCGTAGTGACTGAACGAAAGGGAACGCGCTGACTGTGAATGACCTGACTGTGACACACACACACACACAAGGCTCAGAAAGATGCGTGCCAGAATCGAGGAAACAAAAACACACTGAATTATTCCAAAATGCCTGTTTCATAGAGCATTCTCATGTCTTAAATGAGTTATGAACTTAATGATATGCGTGTCAGATCTTAAAGTGACAGCGGCCTAATAAACCAGTCGCTGTGATTCTGTCTTTAATGTTCATCTCAGATAAAGGGAACAGAGAATATTGTAGCTTTAATAAGGATTAATATATATTTAATTCATAATTAAAGAGACATCAGTATCAGTGATGCTGGCCTTCATTCATAAAAACATGCCATTACAACACATTTTTAAAATACTGTCTAAGTTATTTCTACATTCATTTAGATAGTAACTGTGAAATTATAACAATATAAAAATAATAAAAACGCAGATGATTTTAATTGCGATTAATCACGATTAATTGCATAAATAATGTGCGATTAATTAGTAAATTATTTATCGGCAGACAGCACAATTATATAATTACAAGACTAAATCACATCAATGGGTCAATGTTATTTCACAATTAAAGACAAATACATAATTTATCATTTTAATAAAGGATATATAAAATTAAAAGTAGTAGAGATATAAATGAAAACACTTTATGAGGCATAGGATGATTTGATTAAGTGAATAATCATCCCTTAAGCCACTGTCGAATACAATAGATCAGATTCATGTCAACAGGTATTTCTTTAGAACATTTGTGCATAATGTATATATATTTAAAAAATAAAGCTATTAGCGAGGAGAATAGGATCAGACGTTGCGAAGAGCAGGTGGAGGGACTGCAGCAGTGATTCATCAGCTCTCCCGCAAGAGCCATTCCATTAAAGCGCGTTAAATAAGTCTGAGCTGATCCCAGAGCAGCTCCTCACTCACACCATTCATCCTCATCTGAGCTCTTCCCGCCATCATCAGCATCATCAGCGCGTCTCACACACCTCAGGTCATTATAAAACAGCTGGACTGTGTGTGAGAGGAGTTTCCGAACACTTGTGGAATCGCGCGCCCATGTAATGTCTAGAGATCATGGCGAACACAGAGAGAAAGCTCTGCCAGACCGGCCCTGGGTTCAAATGTTCACCATCGCCGCTTCTGTGACCCTTCATATCCGTTTTCATTCATCAAAAACATTTTGTTCATTACAAGACAAATGCAAAACTCCCAAAAATATGACGCGGGTCACATATGATTTATTGACACGTATGGAGACAGAAGAATGCCGGCCATTGTTTTCCCAATGAGAGACACAGTGTGCATCAAGGCTAGCGAGGGGACATAGAGCGACACACACACACACACACACACACACAGAGAGAGAGAGAGAGAGAGAGAGAGAGAGAGAGAGAGAGAGAGAGAGAGAGAGAGAGAGAGAGAGCAATATATTATTCAATATCACGGTTTTATTTTTGTATAATCTATTTAGAACTGTGTTGAATTAGAAATTGTATGTTGTATTCTGTCACTCAGAATATTTTGGGTCAAGATTTGCACAAGAATATACACTCTAAAAAACGCTGGGTTAAAAACAACCCAAGTTGGGTTGAAAATGGACAAACCCATGCTTGGGTTGTTTTAATTCAGCGTTTGGGTTGTTTTAACCCAGTGATTGGGTTGTTTTAACTCAGCAGTTGGGTTGTTTTAACCCAGCGGTTGGGTTGTTTTAGCCCAGTGAGCCCAGTGATTGGGTTGTTTTAGCCCAGCAATTTGGTTGTTATAACCCAGTGGTTGGGTTGTTTTAGCCCAGTGATTGGGTTGTTTTAGCCCAGGGATTGGGTTGTTTTAACTCAGCGTTTGGGTTGTTTTAGCCCAGTGATTGGGTTGTTTTAACGCAGCGGTTGGGTTGTTTTAACACAGCGATTGGGTTGTTTTAGCCCAGTGATTTGGGTTGTTTTAGCCCAGTTATTGGGTTGTTTTAACTCAATCGTTTGGGTTGTTTTAGGCCAGTGATTGGATTGTTTTAACTCAGCGGTTGGGTTGTTTTAACCTAGTGGTTGGATTGTTTTAGCCCAGTGATTGGGTTGTTTTAACCCAGCGGTTGGGTTGTTTTAGCCCAGTGATTGGGTTGTTTTAGACCAGTGATTGGGTTGTTTTAGCCCAGTGATTTGGTTGATTTAGCCCAGCGGTTGGGTTGTTTTAGCCCAATGATTGGGTTGTTTTAACTCAGTGATTGGGTTGTTTTAGCCCAGCGGTTGGGTTGTTTTAGCCCAGTGATTGGGTTGTTTTAGCCCAATGATTGGGTTGTTTTAACTCAGGGGTTGGGTTGTTTTAGCTCAGTGATTGGGTTGTTTTAGCTCAGCGGTTGGGTTGTTTTAGCCCAGTGATTGGGTTGTTTTAGCCCAGTGATTTGGTTGTTTTAGCCCAGCGGTTGGGTTGTTTTAGCCCAACGGTTAGGTTGTTTTACCTCAGTGATTGGGTTGTTTTAGCCCAATGATTGGGTTGTTTTAACTCAGGGGTTGGGCTGTTTTAGCTCAGTGATTGGGTTGTTTTAGCTCAGCGGTTGGGTTGTTTTAGCCCAGTGATTGGGTTGTTTTAGCCCAGTGATTTGGTTGTTTTAGCCCAGCGGTTGGGTTGTTTTAGCCCAACGGTTGGGTTGTTTTAGCCCAGAGATTGGGTTGTTTTAGCCCAGTGATTTGGTTGTTTTAGCCCAGCGATTGAGTTTTTTTAGCTCAGTGTTGGGTTGTTTTAGCCCAACAGTTGGGTTGTTTTAGCCCAACAGTTGGGTTGTTTTAGCCCAACAGTTGGGTTGTTTTAGCCCAGTGTTGGGTTGTATTAGCCCAGCGGTTGGATTGTTTTAGCCCATTGATTTGGTTGTTTTAGCCCAGTGGTTGGGTTGTTTTAGCCCAGTGTTGGGTTGTTTTAACCCAGCGGTTGGGTTGTTTTAGCCCACCAGTTGGGTTGTTTTAGCTCAGTGATTGGGTTGTTTTAGCCCAGTGATTTGGTTGTTTTAACCCAGCGGTTGGGTTGTTTTAGCCCAGTGATTGGGTTGTTTTTGCCCAGTGATTGGGTTGTTTTAGACCAGCGATTTGGTTGTTTTAGCCCAGCGATTGGGTTGTTTTAGCCCAGCGGTTGGGTTGTTTTAGCTCAATGATTGGGTTGTTTTAACTCAGCGTTTGGGTTGTTTTAGCACAGTGATTGGGTTGTTTTGGCCCAGCGGTTGGGTTGTTTTAGCCCAGTGATTGGGTTGTTTTAACTCAGTGGTTGGGTTGTTTTAACCCAGCGGTTGGGTTGTTTTAGCCCAGCGGTTGGGTTGTTTTAGACCAGCGATTGGGTTGTTTTAGCCCAGCGATTTGGTTGTTTTAGCCCAGCGGTTGGGTTGTTTTACCCCAGCGGTTGGGTTGTTTTACCCCAGTGATTGGATTGTTTTAACCCAGTGCTTGGGTTGTTTTAGCCCAGTGATTGGATTGTTTTAACCCAGTGCTTGGGTTGTTTTAGCCCAGTGATTGGGTTGTTTTAGCCCAGCGATTTGGTTGTTTTAGCCCAGTGGTTGGGTTGTTTTTACCCCAGTGATTGGGTTGTTTTAGCCCAGTGGTTGGCTTATTTTAGCCCAGTGATTGGGTTGTTTTGGCCCAGTGATTGGGTTGTTTTAGCCCAGCGGTTGGGATGTTTTAGCCCAGTGATTGGGTTGTTTTAGCCCAGCGGTTGGGTTGTTTTAGCCCAGTGATTGGGTTGTTTTAGCCCAGCGGTTGGGTTGTTTTAGCCCAGTGATTGGGTTGTTTTAGCCCAGCGATTTTGTTGTTTTAGCCCAGCGGTTGGGTTGTTTTACCCCAGCGGTTGGGTTGTTTTACCCCAGTGATTGGGTTGTTTTAGCCCAGTGGTTAGGTTGTTTTAGCCCAGCGGTTGGGTTGTTTTAGCCCAGTGATTGGGTTGTTTTAGCCCAGCGGTTGGGTTGTTTTAGCCCAGCGGTTGGGTTGTTTTACCCCAGTGATTGGGTTGTTTTAGCCCAGTGTTTGGGTTGTTTTAGCCCAGTGATTGGGTTGTTTTAGCCCAGTGATTGGGTTGTTTTAGCCCAACGGTTGGGTTGTTTTAGCCCATTGATTGGGTTGCTTTAGCCCAGCGGTTGGGTTGTTTTAGCCCAGTGATTGGGTTGTTTTAGCCCAGTGATTGGGTTGTTTTAGCCCAGTGGTTGGGTTGTTTTAGCCCAGTGATTGGGTTGTTTTAGCCCAGTGGTTGGGTTGTTTTAGCCCAGGGATTGGGTTGTTTTAGCCCAGTGGTTGGGTTGTTTTAGCCCAGTGATTGGGTTGTTTTAGCCCAGTGGTTGGGTTGTTTTAGCCCAGGGATTGGGTTGTTTTAGCCCAGAGGTTGGGTTGTTTTAGCCCACCGGTTGGGTTGTTTTAGCCCAGAGATTGGGCTGTTTTTAGCCCAGTGATTGGGTTGTTTTAGCCCAGAGATTGGGTTGTTTTAGCCCAGTGATTTGGTTGTTTTAGCCCAGCGGTTGGGTTGTCTTAGCCCAGTGATTTGGTTGTTTTAGCCCAGCGGTTGGGTTGTTTTAGCCCAGTGTTTTAGCCCAGTGATTGGGTTGTTTTATCCCAGTGGTTGGGTTGTTTTAGCCCAGGGATTGGGTTGTTTTAGCCCAGCAGTTGGGTTGTTTTAGCCCAGTGATTGGGTTATTTCAGCCCAGCGGTTAGGTTGTTTTAGCCCAGTGTTTGGTTGTTTTAACCCAGCGGTTGGGTTGTTTTAGCCCAGATATTTGGTTGTTTTAGCCCAGTGGTTAGGTTGTTTTAGCCCAGTGGTTGGGTTGTTTTAGCCCAGTGATTGGGTTGTTTTAGGCCAATGATTTGGTTGTTTTAGCCCAGGGAATGGGTTGTTTTAGTCCAGCAGTTGGGTTGTTTTAGCCCAGTGATTGGGTTGTTTTAGCCCAGCGGTTGGGTTGTTTTAGCCCAGCAGTTGGGTTGTTTTAGCCCAGTGATTGGGTTGTTTTAGCCCAGCGGTTAGGTTGTTTTAGCCCAGCGGTTGGGTTGTTTTAGCCCAGAGATTTGGTTGTTTTAGCCCAGTGGTTTGGTTGTTTTAGCCCAGTGATTGGGTTGTTTTAGGCCAATGATTGGGTTGTTTTAAGCTCAGCGATTGGGTTAAATGTTTGCTCAACCTGCTGGGTAGTTTTATTTAACTCATCTATTGTTTAAAAATTACTGTATTGCTTGCTTAAAATGAACCCAAAGTATGTTGAATGATAATTTGTTAATATGTTTAATAAATTAACATTATTAATGAGTTAATGTAAAATTGCTTATTAATAAATGTTCACATTCTGATTATTATTGTTGCATTTTCTCACTCCCTCTCTTTACTCTCATGTACAGCACTTTGGCCAACCAAGGCTGCTTTTAAATGTGCTTTATAAATAAAAATTAGATTTGATTAGTAATTATGTGTCTGATTTTCTATTCCCAACCAATTTTGGGTTCATTTTAAGACAGTCATATAGTATCTTTTAAACAAGAGTTGGGTTGAATAAAACTGCCCAGCACCTTAACAAACAAACATTTAACCCAACCATTTTGTCCATTTCCAAACCAATATTAATTAATACATTTAATATAAGAAATTTGTACATTACATTTTAAACCCAAATGTTGGGTTTGTCCATGTTTGACCCAAATGTGGGTTACAATAACCCAGCATCTTTTAGAGGGAGAGAGAAAGGGCGCATTTAGCGTTTGATAACAGGCCTCGATTGGCCTACAGTAATTGCGGTTCAACTTGAGGAGCCCCAGAGAGATTTTTTAAACATTAAAAAACACTCAATCATTCTCGATGTGCTGGTCATTAATCGCTTAATTCCAGTAAACCTCCGCTCCGTACAATAGGCCGCTGTCTGGCGCTAATGCGTGTGTGATTGAGCATTTATCGGGCGATATGAAGCCAGCAGGTCCCGCGGAGCCCCAGATGCCTTCGGGGGCCCGACAGCGCGCCCGGGACGCCTCATGGAGACGGGCGCTGCTTAATGACACTGACCCGAGCTCCAGCGGCCATTCTATTCACCCTGCCGGCTGATTTATGACATCCAGGATAATAATTGTCAATTGCTTAATGTGGACAACAATGCCAGTGTGTTAAATAAAATATGCCCCCTCTCACTCGTTTGGCCTCGTTTGTACGAATGACCCCGCCGGCCTTCTCAAGCCAGGCTAAAATAAACAGCGATGCCTGCTAAACAAGAGTCACTTACGCGCGGAGATAAATCAGATTTACGCCAAAACGGTAAGATCAGCGTGCACGTAATCAGAGCGCGGTCCAGGTACAGGTGCGCGCTGGAGAGCACAGGTGAGCACGAGCAGGGCACGCGCACTCCCGGATTCTCCATCTAATGAGGGTCCCTGTTAAACCGGCCCTACGCAGCACGGGATGAAACGATGACAGGGGACTCCGATAAGAATTTAATTCCATCTCATTTTAGACGATTTTATGAATCAGATTCTTAAACACTGGCAAGAGATTAAATAATCACATCTTTTCCAAATCTTATTTGGGTCCGGTCGATGGCATTTCTTCTCCCGTTAATGTCGACTTAGAGGTTGGAGTAATTTCGTAATTGATTCCGAGCACAGGATCTCGGCGGGGCCAGAGCCGCGTTAGAGGGTAATATGTTTGCTAATACTGTCCCCGCAGAATAAGATTTCTATGCTAATCCGTGGCTCTGAAGGCCTGGCATCCTCCTGGTCACTGGGGAAGGGGAAGGGGATCGCCAGCCGGACACACGCCGCCTGAATGGGCCACACGGACCGCGGCTCACGCCAGACAGAACCGGAACCGGGGCCTGTCCTCCAACAGGCAAGTGATCGCGTGCTTGACCATATAGATTATCCTCAAAAATAAATGTTATGAATTTCTATAATTCCAGTGTTGCTCTTAAACGAATGGCTACTCAGCATTAACCTGTCATCGAGGCGAAGCTTGATTTAATGTGTGCGCGTGAACAAAAAAACCCGGCGCGCGCTCTTCATGATCTCTATTTCACTGCACATTATAACCATGCATTTTACAGGTATGCTAGAATATTATGGAATGCCCTGTAATAAAGTAATTGCAGTATATTTAAACCACAGGTGTTGTGTGATATGCGTAATTAATTTCAGTAAATACAGCGTTTGAGGAATAAAACAAGATTTATTAATATCTTTGAAAATAAATAAATGCGCTTTGTTTTCAATCTAAAAGTTAGAATTCAACGCAAAATGCGTAATTAATTCAAAAATGCATTTTGCAAATCTAAAAGTTCAATAAAATTCAATGCTATATACGTAAATAATTTTAATTTTGATGCAAGATTTATTAATATACCTGAAAATAAATGCATTTTATTTTAAATCTAAAAGTTCAAACAAATTCAACGCAAAACTAAGCCTATAGATGCGTAATTAATTTAAACAAATAAAGAGTTAGATGCAGGAATAAACCAATATTTATTAATGTATTTGAAAATAAATAAAAATCAATGCGTTTTTTTTTTTCATCTAAATGTTCAATAAAATCCAATGCAAAACTCAGCCCATATGCGCAAATCATTTACATTTTGATTCAGGAATAAACCGAGATTTATTAATACACCTGACAATAAATGCATTTTCTTTTAAATCCTAAAGTTCAATCAAATTCAACGCAAAACGTAACCTAGATGCGAAACAAATAAAGAGTTTGATCCAGGAATAAACCAAGCTTTATTAATATACTTGAAAAGAAATCCCCCAAAAATAAATAATCTAAAAGTGAAATAAAACTCGGGGAAAAAGGCAGAATCTAGCGAAGCCTATCCCAGCGCGCGCCGCATAACCTCTGCATGCACATATTAATTTGTGCTCTGATAATGCGCGGATTTCCTCCACATTAAGTGAGACGTTGTGTTGGATCTGACAGCAGTCCCACCCCTCTGTCCTCCCCTCTTATTCACTCCTCTGTTCTCTATTCTTTCCCCGGGACTGATTCGTCTTCTCCATCCGCGCACAAAGGCATTTTGTTTCCCCTTTTGTGACCCGCATTCCTCCAGCGCAGAGCCTCCGTCGAGCCCGAGCTCAGCGCGCTATTGTCGGACACTTCCACCGGGGATGCGGCCCCGCGGTGCTGTGATTTATGGAAGTGAAGCCATACGGACGCTGTTATTTAGAAGTCATTAAATCACAAATTAAAACCATTATCGCACTGTTAATCACTAATAGCGTACAGTTTTACGGTGTGCTGTTAGAACAGGGCTTCATTTAGGACTATAACTGATT
>JARQWZ010003634.1:100000-149137 GCA_033150135.1 Gobio occitaniae
ATTATTGACAGTGAATTGAAGTTGCGCTACAGCAACAATATCAGCATTTATGACAAGTTTCCAATAACATTCAATTAACGGCATTTCGCAGATAACCGGATTACGGCTGACTCGGGGTTTTCGTAGCCCAGTCTTTTATCGCGATTTGATTTGATCCGTAACCACTGGATGCACTTAGTTTAGAAACTTTATTGGGATTATTTGACTTTCCTTGTTTTGCATCGACATGACATTTGCTTGCACCTGAGCCCGTGTCTCCCTCGAACAGTTCCCTACAAGCTGTTCACCGACCACGGAGGACTGAACGAGAAGCGGAAGCAGAGGCGCATTCGGACCACGTTCACCAGTGCGCAGCTCAAGGAGCTGGAGCGCGTGTTCGCGGAGACGCACTACCCGGACATTTACACGCGGGAGGAGCTCGCGCTGAAGATCGACCTCACCGAGGCTCGAGTGCAGGTGGGACATGCTACATTCACAATAGTCGCTACTAATAATGGCAACTTCGTTTCTGTTTGACCAAAAAATGAATGCGCGCTTTTCCACAGGTGTGGTTCCAGAACAGGCGCGCCAAATTCCGCAAGCAAGAGCGCGCGGCCGCCGCAGCAGCCGCCGCGGCGAAGAACGGGTCCGGGAAGAAGTCGGACTCGCGGGAGGAGGACAGCAAGGAGGCGAAGGCCACCGATCCCGACAGCACCGGCGGGCCCGGGCCCAACCCGAACCCTACCTCCAACTGCGGTGGCCCGAGTCCCGCCGGCGGGCAGGTGAGCGGAACGGGGACCGGCCCGGTCGAGCAGGTCAAGACGACCGTGCCCGGGATGGGAGGCACCGCGCCGAGTCAAGGCTGGGCCTCCGCCCCGGGAACCATCACCTCCATTCCGGACTCTCTGGGCGGACCGTTCGCCAGCGTTCTGTCCTCGTTACAAAGACAGAACGGAGCCAAAGCCACTTTAGTAAAGACCAGCATGTTCTGAGTTCCGTCGAGCGAGCGACGAGCGCGAGATTCAACAAGAGTTTACTCGAGTGACTGTGGGAAACGGAGAGGAGCTGAGGAGACGCCACGAGCTGGATAATAATAACACCACACACACACACATCATCTTCCCATATCCGGACTGTTTTGTTTTGGCTCTGGTCGTCGACACACCAAGTAAAGAGACTGCGATGCGCGCTCCCGCTGCGAAGAACACTCATCACACATGTCATTATATCTTGGCGCCATGATTATTTGTTTACATTGACTCTGTTCTATATTTTTACCTATGAATATTCCCCAAGCCTTAGAGCCCGGGGCTCTCCATCCTCCCTCACCTGTACTACTATTAACCCGAGGCGAGTTGTTCTTCAAAATGGCACAAGTACATCCTTCACTGTTGACGTTTGTGTGTCTTTCTACAGCTGTGTTTTTGTGGCTCAGATTGTATAGTGTTAACGCGTATTGACGTCCTAGATAAACATAGCCCACATCCCCCTTGTAGTTCATTGAGTCTTTATAATGTTTTACAACCGGCGCAGAAGGGAATGGATGCCAAACACTGTATTTATTTTCGATATTATTTGCATGTCGTCTTCTCCGTCCGATTTTATAATGATTTTCACCTATTTTGTGAGCATAATGTAACACGTTTTTTGTCCAGGATTTGAGAATTATTTATATGTAGGTAATGGATGCTTATATTTAAGAAGGAAATATTTCTACATGTGCACATAGTTTTTCAGGTGTACCATTGACATGGCTGTTGATGATAAAAACGATTATGATGCTGAAATAACACTGTCCCGTTTTCTCTTTAAACTACCCACTTCATCCAACAGAAGAAATATTCATATTCATGCGAAACATCTGTCTGGGCGAGGGCGAGCGTGTTCAGCACCTCGGACAGCCGCGCGAGCACGAGCACGAGCACGAGCACGGATCCTCTCCGGTAAACGCCATATATCGACTATATATCGATATATTTACTTCGAAATTCACATCTTTAAACATTCGGTTTTAGTTTTTAGTTATTAACTATCTTTACAGATCGATTTTGAGCAGAATATGTTTGCTTTCCTACAACAGGCTATTATAAATATAACTCGCATTATTAATAGATGCATCTGGACTTTGAAACAATTTGATTCTCATTTTAAAAACTCAGTCTCTGAGGCGTCGCATATTAAACATTGGAAAATAAAAAAACGAAAATTATGGGTTGTTTTAACACAATTTTGGGTAAAATATAGACAAAAAAATAGCTATGTATGATTTTTAAATAACATTTTTAACCCAAGACAAATTAAAAAAATACTATTGTATATTATAGTAAAAATACTCTAACATATTATAGTCAATTCTAGTATTTTATAGCATTAATACACTTTGTTAATTTATACTACAGCATACTGCTGTACATAGTATTAAATATAGTCAATTGTTAAACTATAGCGAATACTAAGGTATACTACAATTTACTGTAGTATATTTACTATATAAAGTATTTACTACAGTAATTTTACTATAATATAATATAGTATTTTTTTCATGTGGCTTGGGTTAAAATGTTATTTAAAAATCATACATATTATAAAAATAACTCACACTATTCATATATGAATTAATAATTTAAGACAATGTAAAGCAATCTGATTCTTGTTTTATAAACTCTGAGGAGTTGCGTAGGAATATTACATTTTAGAAAACAAAAAATATTGGTCGTTTTAACACAATTTTCGGTCAAATATGGACAAACCCCACCACATGAAAAAATACTGTATTATATTATATTATAGTAAAATTCCTCAAGTAAACACTCTAGTGTTTGTGAACCATACTATAGTAAAGACACTACAGTATATTGTAGTATTTACTACACTTAATATATACTTCAGCATACTGTAATATTAACTATAGTTGTATATTTACTATATAAACACTAGAGTATTTACCATAATATACTATAGTATTTTTTTATGTGGTTTGGTTTGCATTTTTTATTTAAAAATCATACATATTATAAAAATAACACACTATTAATAGATGAATAACGACAATTTAAAGCAATTTGATTCTTATTTTAAAAACTCAGTATCTGCATGTTACATTTTAGAAGAAGAGAAAATTATGAGTAGTTTTAACACAATTTTGGGTGAAATATGGACAAACCCCACCACATGAAAAAATACTATATTATTTTATATTATAGTACAATTCCTCGAGTAAACACTCTAGTGTTTTTGAACCATACTATAGTAAATTGTAGTATTTTGTAGTATTTACTACACTTTGTTCATTTATACTACAGCAGCTTGTTAAACTAAAAGTAAATACTAAGGTATACTACACTTGGTTCAAAAACACTATAATATTTGCTAGAGTCATTTTACTATAATATTCTATAGTATTTTTTTAATGTGGCTTGGGCATTTAAAATGTTTATTTAAAATCGCTATTAAACTTTATTTTTCCACTATAGATGCTCTGATGCAGGAAATATCCAAACACGAAAGGGACTGAAGTCTCAAACGGCAGAAATAAATCAACAGTTGTAGTTTCCCGATAACGATGAGATCATTTTTATAACATCGTCTTCGTTATTTAACAAAAAAAGGCAAACGTCTGTTTTACAAATCAGCATGGCTTGTTATTAAATAAGGAGCAATAAAATAAATGGTTGAAATAGCTATTCTTAACATCATAAATGTAAAAGGAATTCGGTTATTGTTCAGATGCAACATTACATCAGCGTGTTATGAGTTATGAGTTATCCATAAACACACGGAGCTCTTCGTGCTGTCCTATATCATCTGGTTTGAAATCTAAGCAGTAACTGGCAAACCATGCAATCTGTGCTTTCCATTGCTCTACAGACTCTGGAGCTGGAAGAAGAGGATGAGTTTCACACACTCTTACTGAGGAGGCAATCATTATATGACTATAGCATGTCCTCGGCTACTTCATTTATTCATCAATCTAAACATTCATTTCCACGCACGCTACACTCTCTGCAAAAATAAATAAATAAAATAAATCTAACAGAATAGTTTTTTACAGGTGTTTTACCTGTATTTACTGAATTACTGGATCATGTCCAGTAATAACCTGACAGTGCTTTTCTGTTATTTTACGTACAGCGTATTTTATTAATTTCAGCAAATTAAATGACATTTATCATCAAATAAAAATAAAATCTAAAGATCCTATATTATCTATATTCACAATGTATGCCACATAAAGCCTTTGGCTTTGTCTTGCTCAGTCGGTGACACTAAATATTCAACTATATCACGGATCTGCTCATTTCAATGATCATAAAGTCATAATTAAGAGATAAAATGTTGAAAATATGATTTTATTTGTCCTCATTATTAGATAAAAAGTCAAAAATATGATTTTAAAAGTCAAAAATACGACATGCTAAGTCATAATTATAAGATAAAATGTTGAAAATATGATTTTAAAAGTCCTAATTATTAGATAAAAAAGTCAAAATATGACATGCTAAGTCATTGTGAGATGAACAGTGGAAATTAGGACTTTACAAAAGAAATTGAGATAGAAATTCAAAATTAGTTTTTTAAAGTCAAAATTATGACTTAAAAACCTAAATTATGATTAAAATTATGAGATAAAAAAACTGAAATTAGATTTAAAAAGTCTAAATTATGACTCTTTATGACCAAAGAGATATTTTTTAAAGTGCTTTTAATTTTTTGATTCATACTTATAATAATAATAATAATAATATTTACGTTATTGTTTTCATTTTGTGCAATATATATATATATATATATATATATATATATATATATATATATATATATATATATATATATATATATATATTACATGCGTTTTTACATTTTGGAATCAGTTTTTACAACAGAAATGAATCAATCAAAAACTGACTTTAGCTTGTCATCTCACACAGAATGAACTTCCTGTCATCTGTGTGTGAAGAGCTGGAGATATAGAGGGACTGGACTATAGTATAGCAGTATAACACTGTTATAAAGTATAACACTAGCAGGAACATGCTTCGGTGGAACTTCATGAGATAATCGCTTTATAAATCTCATTATAAAGCGACTCTTTTGGAAAACTCGAATGCAACATTTCGTTAGAGTTGAATCTTCTGATTCACATGAAAGCGTTTATTATTTAAAAGGTTTTGTCTGACAGTCATTACTAAGATACATTCAGATCTAAATTATTTTTACACATTTGGCAACATAAAAGAAATAGGCAATGGCGTAATCACACACGCTTTAAACCTTCAGGTCCGGATGGACATTATTGCACCTGTTAGAAACACAAAATATCTATCTTTTTTCCTCCGTATTATTATTATAAAAAAAGAAAAGAAATGTAATGTGTGTGTGTGTGTGTGTGTGTGTGTGTGTGTGTGTGTGTGTGTGTGTGTGTGTGTGTGTGTGTGTGTGTGTGTGTGTGTGTGTGTGTGTGTGTGTGTGTGTGTGTGTGTGTGTGTGTGTGTGTGTGACTGTGCGCCGGTTCTGTTTCTGCAGGGGAATATGGAGCACGACTGCGACTCAATGGGAAAAATAACCGATTTTACAATTTCGACTCGAAAGTCGACTCGGATGTTTGGAGTGGAGAGTAAAGTCCTCAGAAGATCCAAATTCAGTTTTACAGCATCACTAATATTCAACTAATTTTTATGGAAAATGTAATTGAAATACAGAAATGCAAATTGAATATTGCTTCCATATGTCACACGCAACTGAGGATGTGATGGTTTCTACCTGTTGAAGTGAGAAAATAATAATAATAAAAAATAAAAAATAATAATAATGAATGTTATTTAATATCTATAAAAAATATTAAAACATCTACGATCCTCCAGACAGATAATTAGCTGGTCTAACTATCGCTATAGCGTAATTTTCTTATTTCACAGTGAAAGACAAGAGAAGGGCAAATGAAAACTAACGTTAATATAAATTTAGTGATAATTGAATTGCATGTATTATTTTCCTCACATTAACTGTATTTTATTTTGATAAATTTCAATTGAGGCATTTTGTATTTTTATGTAAAATCATGTATCTGTGCCCATCGGTGATTTCAGGCACAACAATATTAAATCTATAGGACAGGGGAAGCACGCATGTGTAATATAACTCATGGTTTGGCTGAATAATGCGCTTTCTGCAGTGAGGAGCTTAGATTGTGTAGCTGCTCAGGTTCAGATGTCAAGCACAATATTTGTATAAGGAAGAATAACAACAGTGTGTGTGTGTGTGTGTGTGTGTGTGTGTGTGTGTGTGTGTGTGTGTGTGTGTGTGTGTGTGTGTGTGTGTGTGTGTGTGTGTGAGAGGACTCACTGTGTGTGAGGATGTGCACTGATGATGACTGCACAGTTCTGTCGGTTATTCTGGATTATCGTGGTTTATTCTTGTGGTGGCGTCATCCAACCATTTCAGATTCTACAGGTCGACAGAGAGTAAGAGAGACAGAGAAGAAGAGAGATAAGCCCAGCACACACACACACACACACACACACACACACACACACACACACACACACACACACACACACACACACACACACACACACACACACACACACACACACACACACACACACACACACACACACACACACACACACAGTCAGATATGAAGGGTGGGGCCAGTTCAGCTCTTGAGTTGAGCGCGAGCGCCCTCTGCTGATACAGACGGTCATCACACCATTGAGCTTTAAAACACAACTCAACACTACTTTATAATTCATACTAAATAGATTGCTCTTCATTATTATTTTTTAATTCCATGTATTAATGAACAAGCAGAATCCTCATAGATTGATTTTTTTGTATAAATAGAAGAGCTTTACTCTTATATCAAGCCTTTAAACACCACCTCATACTTGATGATCTATCTTCAGGGAAAAACACACAGTATATAGAGACAGCACTGAACAAAGATATATACAGTCATGGCTAAAAGTGTTGGCACCCCTGGTAAATATGATAAAAGATGGCTGTAATAATACATCTGCATTGTTTATCCTTTTGATCTATCATTCAAAATAAAATAAAAAATCGCCAAAACCTTTCATTGAAGTAAAAGAATTGGAAGTGGGGGGTAAAAACAAATGCTTTTCTCCAAAACACATCGACCATAATTATTGGCACCCATTTATTAAATACTTTTAGCAACCTCCTTTTCCCAAGATAACAGCTCTGAGTCTTGTTGTATAATGCCTGATGAGTTTGGAGAACACCTGACCTGAGATCAGAGACCATTCCTCCATACAAAATCTCTCCAGATCCTTCAGATTCCCGGATCCATGATGGTGCTTCTTCTCTTCAGTTCATCACTCATCTTCTATAGTGTTCAGGTCATCATCACTCATCTTCTATAGGGTTCAGGTCATCATCACTCATCTTCTATAGGGTTCAGGTCATCATCACTCATCTTCTATAGGGTTCAGGTCATCATCACTCATCTTCTGTAGGGTTCAGGTCATCATCACTCATCTTCTATAGGGTTCAGGTCATCATCACTCATCTTCTATAGGGGTCAGGTCATCATCACTCATCTTCTATAGGGTTCAGGTCATCATCACTCATCTTCTGTAGGGTTCAGGTCATCATCACTCATCTTCTATAGGGTTCAGGTCATCATCACTCATCTTCTATAGGGTTCAGGCCATCATCACTCATCTTCTGTAGGGGTCAGGTCATCATCACTCATCTTCTGTAGGGTTCAGGTCATCATCACTCATCTTCTATAGGGTTCAGGTCATCATCACTCATCTTCTATAGGGTTCAGGTCATCATCACTCATCTTCTATAGGGTTCAGGTCATCATCACTCATCTTCTATAGGGGTCAGGTCATCATCACTCATCTTCTATAGGGTTCAGGTCATCATCACTCATCTTCTATAGGGTTCAGGTCATCATCACTCATCTTCTATAGGGTTCAGGCCATCATCACTCATCTTCTATAGGGTTCAGGTCATCATCACTCATCTTCTGTAGGGTTCAGGTCATCATCACTCATCTTCTATAGGGTTCAGGTCATCATCACTCATCTTCTGTAGGGTTCAGGTCATCATCACTCATCTTCTATAGGGTTCAGGTCATCATCACTCATCTTCTATAGGGTTCAGGTCATCATCACTCATCTTCTATAGGGTTCAGGTCATCATCACTCATCTTCTGTAGGGTTCAGGTCATCATCACTCATCTTCTGTAGGGTTCAGGTCATCATCACTCATCTTCTGTAGGGGTCAGGTCATCATCACTCATCTTCTATAGGGTTCAGGCCATCATCACTCATCTTCTATAGGGTTCAGGTCATCATCACTCATCTTCTATAAGGTTTAGGTCATCATCACTCATCTTCTATAGGGTTCAGGCCATCATCACTCATCTTCTATAGTGTTCAGGTCATCATCACTCATCTTCTAATATAGGGTTCAGGCCATCATCACTAATCTTCTATAGGGTTAAGGTCATCATCACTCATCTTCTATAGTGTTCAGGTCATCATCACTCATCTTCTATAGGGTTCAGGTCATCATCACTCATCTTCTATAGGGTTCAGGTCATCATCACTCATCTTCTAATATAGGGTTCAGGCCATCATCACTAATCTTCTATAGGGTTAAGGTCATCATCACTCATCTTCTATAGGGGTCAGGTCATCATCACTCATCTTCTATAGGGTTCAGGTCATCATCACTCATCTTCTATAGGGTTCAGGCCATCATCACTAATCTTCTATAGGGTTCAGGCCATCATCACTCATCTTCTATAGGGGTCAGGTCATTATCACTCATCTTCTATAGGGTTCAGGTCATCATCACTCATCTTCTATTGGGTTCAGGTCATCATCACTCATCTTCTATTGGGTTCAGGTCATTATCACTCATCTTCTATAGGGTTCGGGTCATCATCACTCATCTTCTATTGGGTTCAGGTCATCATCACTCATCTTCTATTGGGTTCAGGTTATCATCACTCATCTTCTGTAGGGCCATCATCACTCATCTTCTATAGGGTTCAGGTCATCATCACTCATCTTCTGTAGGGCCATCATCACTTATCTTCTATAGGGTTCAGGTCATCATCACTCATCTTCTATAGGGTTCAGGTCATCATCACTCATCTTCTATAGGGTTCAGGTCATCATCACTCATCTTCTATAGGGTTCAGGCCATCATCACTCATCTTCTATAGGGTTCAGGTCATCATCACTCATCTTCTATAGGGTTCAGGTCATCATCACTCATCTCCTGTAGGGTTCAGGCCATCATCACTCATCTTCTAATATAGGGTTCAGGCTATCATCACTAATCTTCTATAGGGGTCAGGTCATTATCACTCATCTTCTATAGGTTTCAGACCATCATCACTCATCTTCTATAAGGTTCAGGTCATCATCACTCATCTTCTATAGGGTTCAGGTCATCATCACTCATCTTCTATAGGGTTCAGGTCATCATCACTCATCTTCTATAGGGTTCAGGCCATCATCAATCATCTTCTATAGGGTTCAGGTCATCATCACTCATCTTCTATAGGGTTCAGGTCATCATCACTCATCTTCTATAGGGTTCAGGCCATCATCAATCATCTTCTATAGGTTTCAGGTCATCATCACTCATCTTCTGTAGGGTTCAGGTCATCATCACTCATCTTCTATAGGGTTCAAGTCATCATCACTCATCTTCTATAGGGTTCAGGCCATCATCAATCATCTTCTATAGGTTTCAGGTCATCATCACTCATCTTCTGTAGGGTCATCATCACTCATCTTCTATAGGGTTCAGGCCATCATCACTTATCTTCTATAGGGTTCAGGTCATCATCACTCATCTTCTATAGGGTTCAGGCCATCATCACTCATCTTCTATAGGGTTCAGGCCATCATCACTCATCTTCTCTAGGGTTCAGGTCATCATCACTCATCTTCTATAGGGTTCAGGCCATCATCACTCATCTTCTATAGGGTTCAGGCCATCATCACTCATCTTCTCTAGTGTTCAGGTCATCATCACTCATCTTCTATAGGGTTCAGGCCATCATCACTCATCTTCTGTAGGGTTCAGGTCATCATCACTCATCTTCTATAGGGGTCAGGTCATTATCACTCATCTTCTATAGGGTTCAGGTCATCATCACTCATCTTCTATAGGGTTCAGGCCATCATCACTCATCTCCTGTAGGGTTCAGGCCATCATCACTCATCTTCTATAGGGTTCAGGCCATCATCACTCATCTTCTATAGGGTTCAGGCCATCATCACTCATCTTCTATAGGGTTCAGGCCATCATCACTCATCTCCTGTAGGGTTCAGGCCATCATCACTCATCTTCTGTAGGGTTCAGGCCATCATCACTCATCTTCTCTAGGGTTCAGGTCATCATCACTCATCTTCTATAGGGTTCAGGTCATCATCACTCATCTTCTATAGGGTTCAGGCCATCATCACTCATCTCCTGTAGGGTTCAGGCCATCATCACTCATCTTCTGTAGGGTTCAGGCCATCATCACTCATCTTCTATAGGGTTCAGGTCATCATCACTCATCTTCTATAGGGGTCAGGTCATTATCACTCATCTTCTATAGGTTTCAGGTCATCATCACTCATCTTCTGTAGGGCCATCATCACTCATCTTCTATAGGGTTCAGGTCATCATCAATCATCTTCTATAGGGTTCAGGTCATCATCACTCATCTTCTATAGGGGTCAGGTCATTATCACTCATCTTCTATAGGTTTCAGGTCATCATCACTCATCTTCTATAGGGGTCAGGTCATCATCACTCATCTTCTATAGGGTTCAGGTCATCATCACTCATCTTCTATAGGGGTCAGGTCATTATCACTCATCTTCTATAGGGTTCAGGTCATCATCACTCATCTTCTATAGGGTTCAGGCCATCATCACTCATCTCCTGTAGGGTTCAGGCCATCATCACTCATCTTCTATAGCAGCGGTTTTCAATAGGTGAGGCGCGCCTCCCCTGGGGGGCGCCAAAGAGCCACAGGGGAGGCGCGACGTGAAGAAAAAATAAAAATAAACCATATACTCGCATCGCGGTATACTGGGTAAAAGCTACGCGGGATACTTGCGTCGTGGTACAAACGAGTTGACTGATTACTGACAAGTAGTAATGTTGACAGATTAAGCAATGGCTCCTTCTGGCTCAACGTGTGCACAGGTGCTCAAGCACAGGCCTACTCGAAAACTGAAGGATTTTATGAATGGCACCTGTTCTCAACACAAACACTCTACGCAGAAAGAGTGTTTCTTGAACTTAGAAAAAACTGCAATACAATTATTTTTTAAGGGGTAGGCTATGTTTATTTTTTTCAATCATTTTAAAATTAATTGGAGAATTAACTTGAATGTGCCTAATAGCCTATGTGTTGTAGCCATTAAATAAGCGCATTTAGTTTCATATGTTAAAATATTATATGTTATTTTTTTCCATCTATATGTTGATTATGAAAAGTGAACACCATGAGTAAGATAGGATGCATTGGGGACATGGAATGGGGCAGACATGATTGACCACTTCATTAAGTTTCGTTTTGTAGAAAGACTTTCTTTAGTTTAAAGTGAATTTCGTTTTGTATAAATTGTATCTTAATTTTAATAAATGTTTATTCAACAAATTGCCTGGATTTAATAAATAAGAAGCAAATATAGCCGCGATCAATTGCATTGCACGCGTGAACTGGAGCGCATCATAAATTCATATCTCATATCTCTTTAATTTTTTATTATAAATTAATCGAAACTCAGTTTATGCCTCATAGACATGAAACATATTTAAGAAAGCTTTACATTTCTTTTAACGAAACTATTCAAAACGAAAAGAAATAGGCTAGCTAACGTTACTCAATGTAATCCGAATGGCCATGATGTGCATTTCTCTCTGTAGGCGTGTTCAATACGGAGATGGCGATCTTCAACTTAATTTTTGCAGCTGACACAGACAGAAAAGACTAGTGTAGGCCTACTAATACAAATCAATGCACGAAATCGAACTTTTTTATTTTACATTTTTATTTTGTTCAGCTCGAATGTGGACTTGAAGCAGAGACTGGCAGAAATGCCGATCACGCGTTTCTGGTTGTCTGTGGAGAGCGAGTTCCCTCAGATCTCCACTAAGGCTATGCAAGTCCTAATCCCCTTCACCTCCACTTACTTGTGTGAGTGTGGGTTTTCCGCACTGACCATGATTAAAAATAACTACAGATCAAGGCTGCAGGTGGAGGACGACTTGCGTTTATTTCTCTCTGCAGTGCAGCCCCGCATCGAACACCTGCGCGTCAAAAGCGCGTCCTCATTGTTCCCACTGATATGGGCGGTTATTCAAAGTTCAAAATTAAAATTAAAATTACGTGAATGACACGTGCAAATGACGTGAATGGTGCATTTTGTTTATTGTTTAAATCTGAATGTATGATTTTAAATAATTTTAGCCACATACAAATCTTGTATGTGGCTGAAAAAAAAATTGTAATGCAAATCTCTTTGATCTGATAACATGCCTTCAATGCAGTTGACTGTTATGTGTTATGCGCTCCGTGAACAAAAAGCGTTGTCGTTCATTGATCAGAGAGCTGTCCATTGTGCTGATTTTGTTCGAGACGATGTGCATTAAAATGTGCGCTTAAAGAGATAGTTCACTTTAAAATGAAAATTCTGTCATCATATACTCACCCTCAATTTGTTTCAAGCCTGTATGAATTTCTTTCTTCTGCTAAACACAAAGCAAGATATTTTGAAGAATGTCAGTAACCAAACAGTTAACTGGTCCCATTGACCTCCATATTATATATATTTTTTCTTACTATGGAAGTCAATGGGACCAGTTAACTGTTTGGTTACTGACATTCTTCAAAATATCTTGCTTTGTGTGCAGCAGAAGAAATTCATACAGGCTTGAAACAAATTGAGGGTGAGTATATGATGACAGAATTTTCATTTTAAAGTGAACTATCCCTTTAAGACCCAGACACAAGTTTCACACTTGTAACATTCACATGTTGAGCATGTTTTGTTGACTTATGGTTAGGCCTACTGATGTTCTGTGATTTTTAAAAGTAGCCTCAAATAGGCCTGCATAAAGTTGGAAGTTATTTGCTGTTGCAAAGATTTATGAATGCACTTCTTAAAAAAAAATAATAATAAAATACAATATGAAAAAATATTTACATTTTATTAGTTGTTATTGAAACTCATCATTGCCAGGAACACACAGAAGATGGCATTTACTGCCGAGGCGTGTGTGGGTTAGAGCAGGCGGACAGGATTTTGGGGAAGGGGGGGCTCGGCTGTCCTTACCTACTCTAAGGGGAGGCTCACATTCACCCAATTTGAAAACCCCTGTTCTATAGGGTTCAGGTCATCATCACTCATCTTCTATAGGGTTCAGGTCATCATCACTCATCTTCTATAGGGTTCAGGCCATCATCACTCATCTTCTCTAGGGTTCAGGTCATCATCACTCATCTCCTGTAGGGTTCAGGCCATCATCACTCATCTTCTATAGGGTTCAGGCCATCATCACTCATCTTCTATAGGGTTCAGGTCATCATCACTCATCTTCTGTAGGGTTCAGGCCATCATCACTCATCTTCTATAGGGTTCAGGTCATCATCACTCATCTTCTATAGGGTTCAGGTCATCATCACTCATCTTCTGTAGGGTTCAGGCCATCATCACTCATCTTCTATAGGGTTCAGGTCATCATCACTCATCTTCTATAGGGTTCAGGCCATCATCACTCATCTTCTATAGGGTTCAGGCCATCATCACTCATCTTCTGTAGGGTTCAGGCCCTCATCACTCATCTTCTATAGGGTTCAGGTCATCATCACTCATCTTCTATAGGGTTCAGGTCATCATCACTCATCTTCTATAGGGTTCAGGTCATCATCACTCATCTTCTATAGGGATCAGGTCATTATCACTCATCTTCTATAGGTTTCAGGTCATCATCACTCATCTTCTGTAGGGCCATCATCACTCATCTTCTATAGGGTTCAGGTCATCATCACTCATCTTCTATAGGGTTCAGGTCATCATCACTCATCTTCTATAGGGTTCAGGTCATCATCACTCATCTTTTATAGGGTTCAGGTCATCATCACTCATCTTCTATAGGGGTCAGGTCATTATCACTCATCTTCTATAGGTTTCAGGTTATCATCACTCATCTTCTGTAGGGCCATCATCACTCATCTTCTATAGGGTTCAGGTCATCATCACTCATCTTCTATAGGGTTCAGGTCATCATCACTCATCTTCTATAGGGTTCAGGTCATCATCACTCATCTTCTATAGGGATCAGGTCATTATCACTCATCTTCTATAGGTTTCAGGTCATCATCACTCATCTTCTATAAGGTTTAGGTCATCATCACTCATCTTCTGTAGGGTTCAGGTCATCATCACTCATCTTCTATAAGGTTTAGGTCATCATCACTCATCTTCTGTAGGGTTCAGGTCATCATCACTCATCTTCTATAGGGTTCAGGTCATCATCACTCATCTTCTGTAGGGTTCAGGTCATCATCACTCATCTTCTATAGGGTTCAGGTCATCATCACTCATCTTCTGTAGGGTTCAGGTCATCATCACTCATCTTCTATAGGGTTCAGGTCAGTGGACTGGGACGACTGTGGCAGAAGCTTCATTTTGTGTTCAGTGACACACTTTCGTGTTGATTTTGATTTTTGATTTGGATCGTTGTCCTGAGGGAAGATTCAACCACGGCCCATGATAAGATTTCTAGCAGAAGCCGTCAGGTTTTGATGTTTTATCTGTTGGTATTTACTAAACCATGTGTCTGAACAAGATCTCCAGGACCTCCAGCAAAAACATAGACCCACAACATTATAAATCCAGCGGTGTGTTTATCCGTGGACATGGCTTTTTATCCCTGTCTGCACCAAACTCCTCTGGTGTGTTTGCTGCTAGAAAGCTCTTTTTATAGTGTCTTCTGACCACAGAACCAGGTCCCGTTTTAATTTCCAGTCGTGTCTGACCACTGAAAATGCTGGAGTTTGTTTTTGGATGAGCGAGGAGGATTTTTCTTGAATCTCTCCCAAACAACATGTGGTGATGAAGGGGTGGTTTGATTATTTTTTGTAAGGCTTTCTGACCCCAAGACTCAACTAATGTCTGCAATTCTTCATCTGTGACCCTTGGAGAGTCTTTGTCCACTCAAACTCTCCTCCTCGCCGTGCATTAGGATGATATAGACACACATCCTATTCCAGGCAGATTCAGAACATCTTTAGTTGATTGGACTTCTTAATTATTGCCCTGATGGTGGAAATGGGGATTTCAATGCTTTAGCGGTTTTCTTACAGCCACTTTCTATTTTGTGAAGCTCAACAATCTTTAACTGCACATCAGAACTATATTCTGTGCTTTCACTCATTGTGATGATGATTAAGGGAATTTGGCCTTTGTGTTTCCTCATATTTATACTCCTGTGAAACAAGACGTCATAGCTAGACAATTTCATGTTCCTAGTTACCCTGGTGTGCTACAAAATGTAAATATTAATGGGAATATACTTCAGAGATATTTTACTCATAAACAATTCTAGGCATGCCAATAATTGTGGCCAACGTGTTTTGGAGAAAAACATTTATTTCGTATTATGAGTTTCCCCCCACTTTCAATTCTTTTACTTCAATGAAAGGCTTTTGCAGATTTTTTGAATAATAGATCCAAAGAATAAACAATGCAGATTTATTTTTTCAGCCATCTTTGATCATATTTACCAGAGGAGCCAACACTTTTAGCCATGACTGTATATATACCTATATAAACAACATAACATGGAACAGGTGTATAACAACTTAATTAACAACCATGGAAACAAATTAGCAATGAGAACTCACTTCCTCATGCTGTAACGAGTTCAACTGAGGAGGGAGGGAGGCGGTCCCGGAGGAGGATGTGGAGCTGGAGAAGGATGTGACCGAGAAAACACCACAAAGGGGATGATGGAGGGAGGAGGCAGATAAAGACCTGGAGCACTGCCAGGATGAAGGCCACAGCGTATCCGATGGAGGGAGCTAGGATAAAACCAGTAACCTGATCGAAAGCGGTGGAGCTGGGAGAGGTGAGATCCAGGTTAAACCAAGGAGACAAAGAGACTGGGCAACACTGAAGGACCTGGAGGCCAAGGTGGAGCTGACTGGTTGGTGGGCAGAGGTGGAGTAATGGGATTGACACACTAAGGCGGAGCTGAAGACTGGAAGGGCCGAGGCAGATTCAAGCAGCAGCACGGAGCCACCAAAGGAGGAGCTGGACGGGACCAGTGGAGCGGAAGGAGACTTGGAGCTGGGCAGAGCCAGTGGTGACAAAGGAGACTTGGAGCTGGGCAGAGCCAGTGGTGACAAAGGAGACTTGGAGCTGGGCAGAGCCAGTGGTGACAAAGGAGACTTGGAGCTGGGCAGAGCCAGTGGCGATGAGAGACTGTAACGACTGGACTGATCAAACACACAATCTCCTTAAGGACCCAGAAAGGCTCCATGATGTCTAGTTTCCCCACTGGGAATTAGCGCCCTGGTGCCCATTCATACACTTCAAAGACACTGGGGCTGAGTGTTCTCAAATGAGAGAACAGTACAACCAGCAGACACTCAATCCCCTATAGAAATTGAATTCTATCCACTAAAT
Organism: Gobio occitaniae; assembly: GCA_033150135.1. NCBI lineage: Eukaryota > Metazoa > Chordata > Actinopteri > Cypriniformes > Gobionidae > Gobio > Gobio occitaniae. The sequence continues at coordinate 116,668 of JARQWZ010003634.1, forward strand.
CATTGACAATCTGTTTTATGAATGAACATTTCCCCAGTACATTTTGAGTATCATTACTGTTCGTCTATTGTCTTTTTATATTGTATAGTTGTCATTGGTCAAGCCAAACCTCAAAGGTATGACCTCTGTGGAACTTAAAAGCCAACACAAGTTCCCTCGAGTTAGTCGAAATACTCGCTGGCATTTCATTCCCGAACGCTGTTTGCGTGAGACCTGATGGCGTCATGTGGGCCTTCTTTGACCATAATAGAGTCTCTGTATGTTCACTGTTGTTTATTCACTCAACACGGAAGGAATCGATTGCAACTGCAACACCATCGGACCGAACTATCAAGACTTTCTCCTGCGACTGTATATCTGGACGCTTTTCAACAGCTTAGACAAATGCAAGTAACATACGATATACAAAATCACTGTTTAGTTAGTTAAAGCTGTAAACTCCTTTGTTCAAACAAGGGAGCTGATAGGCATAACTGATGGTTCACCCAGGTGTTTGACTCTTTTTCCATATTTTCATTCCTCTGTTCTGATCCGGTTTTCCAACTACTTCCACTTTCCATTCTACCCATGTATGTGTGCTTGTGTATGTTTGTGTAGATTAGTCATGTGTTCGTGTTATAGATAAATACATTTGTGCACATGTGTACAAGTTGATTCTAGTCTGCTTATAAATAAATTGTCACTTTAAAGAAATGATCATAGCTACGAACTAAGAAAGAGTTATTTTGTTAGTTTGCTGAACGAACAGATTATTTGATTGTAATATTAATTAATTCACATTAAGTTAATTCGGTTAACTGATCCAAATATTCAATATAACTTGTAGCAAGTAATAATTAATTATTTATATTTCCCCTTTGAGCTAATTTGTTACAAGACTTTGATGAATAGTCCTTCCTATTCCTCAAATAATTGAATGGGGACTGGGCAGAGCTCACCCTCAGTAGCAGGAGAATGACCTGTGCTCCACTCCATGCAACCCGCATGAACAGGAAATCATACTAAGTCTATTATTTATTACTCAGGAACACAAGAGCTCGCTAGAGATACAAACCTCAGGAAACACAAGAGAATAAATGAACCACACAGCACATAAAGACGTCTAACAGGAAACTTTATCAACCACTGCACTAACTTTAAACAGCCTGTATGGAGTTTGGTGGCGTTTCACCACATGGTCACACAGGCTTGACTTTATATCTATTTAAGAAGTCAGTGGCATGTAACAACCTACAAAAGACAGAGTAGTTGAAGAGTATCTTTATTGCATCGCGATGCTTTACTACAATCTGTTTGTCTGATCACAGGAAGTTACCAAACAGAGGATGGGCTGGAGAGTCACTATAAATAATGGAAAGAGGAAGACGAACAGAGACAGATGGAGGACAAGTGTCATATAGACATGCTGGGACTGATGATTCTCTGCTCACTGCTCACGGGTAAGAGAACCTGAACATCTGTTTAAGACGTTTCTGTGCTTTTGTGAAAATATTGTTTAGTCAGAATCAAATGTAGAACAGAAGTTGAACAAGTTCATTATATTCTTACTGACATATATAAACACACACTTACTCTGTCTCAGGTACCAGTGGATGGACAGACATCCATGTGTTCAGTAGTGATGGTGGTAACGTCAGTCTGCCCTGTAATAATGCTCCTGCTCGCTGCATATCAAGTATGTGGATATATCGTAGAGAAGAAAGTTCAGAGACAGTTGTATTATTTAAAAATGGGATGAAGGAGAATGGCATAGAGAGAGGTGAGAGACTGAGTCTGGTGTCCGACTGCTCTCTGAACATCTATAAAACTACAACTGAAGATCGTGGACATTACACCTGCAGGCAACTTGAGGATCATCGGTTTGATGCATGTGTTTATCTGCATGTTCTTCATGGTCAGTGTTTCTGTTCATTATATGTTTAAAGAACATCACTCTCTCTTTAAACTCTCATGTTTAGTGAAATAAATGTCTGTTGTGTAATTTCTGTTTCAGTCTCTCCATCATCCACACAGACTGAGATCAGACCTGGCAGCTATTTCACTCTCTCCTGTCAGTTGTATGTATATGATGTATGTTCTCATTATAATTTCTTCTCTACTGAGAGACTTCAGCTGGTCTGGGTGAATAAGACTGGTGTGAATCTGAAACCAGACCCCAGATTTCAGATCTCATCCTCTCCTGAACACTGTAGCATCACTCTGACCACAACACTCCTCAATGAAGACAACAACACAGAGTGGAGATGCCAGATTACTGACAGAACTGATCAAGTCAAGACCTCAGTCAGCTATACTGTCACATACTTGGGTAACTAAATACTATTCAATTTAGATAAAAAAAATTAAAAAAATAAAAGCAGAATGTTAGCGTGTCAGCTGGGTTTACTGTATGGCGCATTTAAACTAACTTCTGTTGTTTTTCCTCTCTACACAACTCCTCTGGTCTCCTGAAACTCTGAAACAACCTCAGCTCCAGCAGCAGAAACTACACAAGGTGCTCACTCTCACTTCAGTTTGTACTTTGCAGTCCCTATAACTAATATGATAATATTGCTGCTGGTTGAATAGTCAACATTAATACCTATATAAGTACTAATATTTTCATATTCACAGACTTGAATAACGTTTGACTCATGCAGCGCTCTTCCATCTCCCCTATCTCAAATGACACTCAAAGACATGATCACTATAAGGGCATGAAAGAAGAACCACACAATAATTCTGTGAAATGTGGCCAAATGATAATTCCTGATATGTCTGTCAGCTCCTGTCCAGTGTTTGACTCTTCTTCATGTCGTCTCTCCTGCAGTGAATCTGGTTGCTGTTGCTGTTCCTGTAGTGGCTCTTCTTACCCTTATTGCTCTCATTGCTCTATGGTTGATCTGTAAAAAAAGAGCCAGTGAGTTTTCAATAATGAACACATCATTGCAAGATTATTAGACATTTAAAACTCTTTTATTTTACTGTGGATGTTTATGTTTTATTATTGTAAAAGATGAATTGAAGAAATGTAATAGTGTTAATGTTGTCTTAAGGGGCAGATAATGAGGCGATCAGCACTTTGACCCCGGTGACCCCACCAGCTGATGACGTCCATGTTAGTGAACAACACTAACAATCACAACTCATAGATTCATATTTACACACATTTGATCCACAGCAATACAAATAATCTAAAGTTATTTAAACTATTGCATACACATCACATGTTTCTTTTGATGTTTAGGGGAAGAAAGAAGATGTTGCTTATGCTGAGGTCATCATTTCCAGAAAAAAGTTTACTGAAAGACACAATGTGAGTAAAGAAATCTGCTCCATTTCTTCAGTTTCTGTCTACTGTGTATGTTTGATAACAGATAATCAAGCCTTTATTTTAACTTCCCCTTACAATAGACTGGAAATATATATCTACATAACGCTGTCATCATATGTGGCAGACATGTCGAAACTGCGGTGTTTAAATATGCAATGCTACTAAATCGGATTCTTAGAAACATTTAGCAATCCAGTGTGTTGTAATAATGTCAGTCATAGTGTTTGACTCTATTTGTGTCGCTCCCCCAGGTTCAGTCTAATAATGAAGTGACATATGCGACCATCAGAGGAGCTGGACCCCGGGATGAAGGACTGTAGGACTGCTGAGACCTGTGTGATCGAGAATCAACCCAAAGAATAAGATATAGAATCATTTTGAGACTTTAATTAAAATTAGACTTGAATATTCACAGTGATGTAAAAAAGGTCAGTTTAACCGTGTAACTATAACATGTTCTGTTTCATTGTGTTTCCCTGTGAGCTAGTTTCTAGTTTGTTCCTCTGATCATTGTATTCAGTTCACCTGGTGTTCATTAATTAGCTCATTAGTTCCCATTGTTTGCTCCATGTATTTAAACCCTGTGTTCTGCCTCATTCCCTGTCCGTTCTTGTCAATGCTGTGTTAATTTTGATACTCCTGTCTGATCACCTGAGCTTGTCATTAAAAACTACTATTCTTATTCTCCTTCGTCTTTGTGCTTTTTCGGTTCACTAACTCTGCTGGGGAAGTTTGTGTACGACAAATCTGCACAGATTTAATGCAAATACTCAACTCGTGAGTCGTTAAATGTTAAATACAGTGTATTGCGCAGAATCTGCACATTTCTGGCTTGCTTTAACATACGCGTCACCATTCTTCCTCCACCATCCCTCTGTGGTGTGGATCCACCTCTCTCTGCTCCACCTGGGACCATCGGCCTTACGGCTCCACCTCGGTCGGACGTCACCTCCATCCCGATGGCTCCGTCTAGCTCTGCCTTCCCTCTGGCTCCACCTTGGCCCTGTGGGCTCTTCCACTGGCTCTCATCCCCATGGCCCAATCGAGGAGATTCACAGCATGGCTCCTCCCTCCCTCGACACCCTCCGCTGTGTGGCATCATCCTGGCTGGACTCTGAATTTCCACCAGATTCCTCCTGCTCCTGGCATATTTGTTTTTGTTTTGTTTTTCCAACGCCCTCCTCCGGAGCCCCCTCCCTCCCTCCTCCTGGACTATTTACAGAGCGAGAATGTGTCTTTTTGGGAGAGGGCGTACTGTAACATGTATGTTCTGTTTCCTTGTGTTTCCCTGTGAGCTAGTTTGTAGTCTGTTCCTTTGATCATTGTATTCAGTTCATCTGGTTTTCATTAATTAGCTCCTTAATTCCATTTGTTTGCTCCATGTATTTACACCCTGTGTTCTCCCTCATTTTCTGACCATTCTCTTCAGTTAAGTTTGATTTTCCTGTCTGATCTCCTGAGCAAGTAATTCCCAGTAATTTTATTTTTAAATATTGTAAACTTGGTCATTGAATATGCAGCATTTATTATGTTAATGTAAAACAATGTCAACATATACACTCACCTAAAGGATTATTAGGAACACACACTAATACTGTGTTTGACCCCCTTTCTACGTGGCATTGATTCAACAAGGTGCTGAAAGCATTCTTAAGAAATGTTGGCCCATATTGATAGGAGAGCATCTTGCAGTTGATGGAGATTTGTGGGATACACATCCAGGGCACGAAGCTCCCGTTCCACCACATCCCAAAGATGCTCTATTGGGTTGAGATCTGGTGACTGTTGGAGCCATTTTAGTACAGTGAACTCATTTTTCATGTTCAAGAAACCAATTTGAAATGATTGGAGCTTTGTGACATGGTGCATTATCCTGCTGGAAGTAGCCATCAGAGGATGGGGACATGGTGCTCAAAAAGGGATGGACATGGGCAGAAACAATGCTCAGGTAGGCCGTGGCATTTAAACGATCACCAATTGGCACTAAGGGGCCTAAAGGGTGCCAAGAAAACATCCCCACACCATTACACCACCACCACCAGCCTGCACAGTGGGAACAAGGCATGATGGATCCATGTTCTCATTCTGTTTACGCCAAATTCTGACTCTGTTGGGATTAATGTCTCAACAGAAATCCAGACTCATCAGACCAGGCAACATTTTTCCAGTCTTCAACTGTCGAATTTTGGTGAGCTTGTGCAAATTGTCGCCTCTTTTTCCTATTTGTAGTGGAGATGAGTGGTACCTGGTGGGGTCTTCTGCTGTTGTAGCCCATCCGCCTCAAGGTTGTGCGTGTTGTGGCTTCACAAATGCTTTGCTGTGTAAATTTCCATCCATTTAGCCCAAAAACCGGATACTAATGGCTTGGTCAAAAGGAATTCTGCGTGTAAGCCTTTTCAGCATTTTGGTGAAGTTCTCTTAATTTATTGATCCTTATCATGCCTGCAAAATTTCCCAAAAACACCTAAAAAAACAGACCCAAAGTAAATTGCATGCTGTTCTTGAACCATTTGGAGTATATGCATATTTTTTATCTCTTTTAAAAGGTGACAATCTATGGTTTCTTCCTAAACAGTCAGAATCACTGCAAGTCATACTGGTATTGAGTAATAGAACTTTTAAAACACTGAAAAAAGAAAATTTGTAATTCCGCTAAAAAAAATGTTGTAAAAAGATGCCTCCATATGACTGTAGCTGGGAGCTATTAGCTGGAAAACACAATGGGATCACATCATGAAGCCTTACCAAGTCCAATTTCTTATTTGATAACTATACCTTTAGAAAATAAGTGTTTTGCACATGCTTATCTAAGTTTATGTCTAGGCGCTTTCCAAAAAAAGCCACTTGGAGACTCCAAATGACCCTTTGTAACCATTGACACATACAATGCTGCTATTCTTGAATGCTTTTATGTACAGACATACTTTTGGGCTCTAATGAAAGGTTACACTTAGAGCTGTTCTATTCCTTATCCAGATTTAAAATAATTTTGTGAATAATTGCTGAGACATGAACATTATAGTGTTTTTTTATAGTGTATAGTGTTTTTGCAATTCATGAAACTAAAATTTGTGCAAATAAAGACAAAACAAGTGGTATAGTATTTATAAAGCTCTTTAATATTACAACTCACACTCATATATAATAAGAATATCTAATATCAAACTATTAGCACACTTTACATGTCTCTCTCTCCTCCTCTGCCTCTGGGAGTGTGGCATCTCTGCAGGCGTGCTCCCCTCCGGGTCCAAAATGCTCTCACAGTCTCAAAGATGATAATCTGTGACATAAAAAAAACAAAGAATAAATAAATACACTTAAAAAACACTAACACGCAGACATGCACGCACGCAAGAACACAAACAAACAAACAAACACACACACACACACACACTGTATCCAAACAAAAACGACAGAGGTTAGCCGAGAAGAACACACCAAACGCAGTACAATACAATAAAACATGCAGTTATAATATAATAAAACACTAACACGCAGACATGCACGCACGAAAGCACACAAACAAACACAAACACAAACACAAACACACGCGCTCGACACACACACACACACACACACACACACACACACGCGCGCTCGACACACACGGTGTATCCAAACAAACACGACAGAGATTAGCTGAAAAGAACACACCAAATGCAGTACAATACAATAAAACATGCAGTTATAATATAATAAAACACTACCTTGTTATTTTGGAAGTCCACCTCGGGCAATGCATCCTCTTCTGACGAGTCAAAACGGCTCAAAACTTCACTCTTCTTTAGAAATTTCCTCCTCCAAGTGATCACTCACTCCAATAGCATTGCTCAATTGTCTATTCGAGTGAGAACCGTGCATTTACGCGTTATATTTAGTCTAACACGGAAAACCCCTAGGTTTCCCCTCTGAATGCGCTCTCACGCGTCCCAGGCTCAGCGCACGCTTTGATGACGGCATGACGCGCAGCCAAAATAAGAACAAAGGTCGACCCTCCCACTAAAACGCAGTGTTAATCTTTTCAGAAGTTCATTGGCTATTAGAAGAGTCACTCATAATCAATCTCTGATGCAATTGGATTGAAACACTGTCAATCAAAGAGAGTGAAGGTGGCCGGGCTTTAGCTTGGATACTCCAGCCTGACTGGCTCTCTGAGTCTCCAAAGCCCTCACAGCTTGCCCCAATTGGTTGAAATGAGCTGTCAGTCAAAAGTGCAGAGGTCAAGCGGCCATTTTAGATTCGCCGATCTTCATTGTTTACCTGTACTCGTGAAGCATTTCACATCACATATAGTGCTGATAGAAGTCTGGAAAGCACTCTCCGCTTTTTGGAAATGGTACTACTACATTCTGTGGCTGTTTATTGCTATATAAATGTGTTATGGACTAAATATTTCACTGAATTTGGATTGCCTGGACCCTAAAGAGTGGAATTACAGCATTTTTTCATGGATACAGATGATGTTTGGATAACAGGGACACTTTTAATTTGAATTCGTAAAAATTTGTTGGCGGTCAGCGTAGTTTGGTGGTCTGACAAAGACACTGATTGTGCCTGCTGTGTTCACTGCATCTTGAAATGGTTTACATCATTCGATTCACAAGAATCTCAGATTTCCAAATGTGTGTGGCATGTTTAGCTTTTATATTTGAGTTGTTGAGTTTCACTCACTAAATTAAAAAAAAAATCCAGTGTGACGTCGGCGGCACGTCGCACGTAAACGGGTTAAATCTGACTCCATTAACAATTTTATCTGACTCCAATTCTAAGTGACTCCATAAAGTGTGCTACATTTAGAGTTTATCAGCTGATTTTACGATTAGTTGCGATTTAATTTAGATCGTTGATTTTCCTTAGTATCACTTATTTTCAAATATTCGTACCTCCATGGGACCTGGAGTCGCAATTAGGCTAAGCATCCGGATTCGCTTACTCTAACGGACACAGATTAGTCATTAGTACAGAGGATTGCAGGGTGAACTATCTTACCTCTAAGTGAGTCACACATGTTTACTCATAACAAAACGTGTAATTTTAGTGATAGTCACGGAAACTGCAACTTATAATAACAGTGGCAGTCAGAAATCAGGTTTTCCCTCATGCATGGCTCAATGCTCCCGCTATGGGGTTCCCAGTATGATCTTCCCTGGCAGAGAGATCTGCGGTAACTCCTACTTACTCCTCATGGACACTAATAAAATAATGATTTCAGAAAGATACAGAATAAATCAAGATTAACATTTATTTTGGCCAGACCGGAAAAGTAAATAAGTAAACAAGAATCCATGGTACACAACTGATCAGCGTAAAAACATAAAACACAATTGCAAAGCAATATGAAAATAATTTAAAAGAGTCATCATGTCTGGCACATCTACATGCAGTTTGGGTTAGTGTCTCAAAGACCACACGGGGGGTTCTGACTACAGAATGTTCCCCCCTCAGTTAGGTTACCCTCGCTTAAATACTCCAACTAGAACAAAAGGGTTGTAAATATTTGCAACACAAACACCTGGTTTTGGGGGAGTGGATCAGATATCTTTGAAGAGACTCCTCAAAAAGGAGAACAGAATTCTCATTAGTTTTCAATCTTTCTAATACTACCAGTGACTGCAGTGAAACTGAGACCATTTTATCATTCGCACCGAGACCTTTAAAACGACATCAAACATGAAAGGGATAAAACAATAGATTTACAAGATACATCATCACTGGTATATCTGCATTTGGTGACTTGAAAACAGGGCAAGGAGAGGGCAAAATGGGGAGGGGTTGAGAAATATTTGTCAGGGTGTTGTCACACAGTTTCTGTGAGATCTTCTCTCAAGATTAGTGACTTTTATTGTTAAATTGCTGGGGTGTGTATCTCAGCTTTTGTCTTAGCACCAAAACCGATCCTTACAGCTGCATACCTCGGTTGTAACGAGTGGTTATTTCAGTCAAAGTTGCTCTTCTATCAGCTTGAATCAGTCGGCCCATGACCTCTGACCTCTAGCATCAACAAGGCATTTTCTCCCACAGGACTGCCGCATACTGGATGCTTTTCCCTTTTCACACCATTCTTTGTAAACCCTAGAAAATGGTTGTGCATGAAAATCCCAGTAACTGAGCAGATGAGTGTGAGTGTGAAATACTCAGACCGGCCCGTCTGGCACCAACAACCATGCCACGCTCAACATTGCTTAAATCACCTTTCTTTCCCATTCCGACATTCAGTGTGGAGTTCAGGAGATTGTCTTGACCAGGACCACACCCCTAAATGCATTGAAGCAACTGCCATGTGATTGGTTGATTAGATAATTGCATTTATGAGAAATTGAACAGGTGTTCCTAATAATCCTTTAGGTGAGTGAATGTGGAAGTTTTCATTCATTTTTGACAAAAAAATTAATAAAAATATAAACATAAATAAATGTGTGTCTGTGAAGTCCACAAGACCATAGAGTGTTGTACTTGTAGATTTGACATGCGCCCCCTTTGGCCGCTGGGCACAGTTGATGCACACTTCTGTCCAACAGTCAAAGTGGTATTACATTACTAAAGTTTGGACTTGGAGGAAGACTGTGAGGGCTTAGGGGGCCATTTGGGACAGGATGGGTCAATCACCATAAACTGGCCAGTCAATCACAGTTAAAATCCTCATATACACACATTTCATTTCATTTCTGCTACTCACCGACTCACCTACCTTATAGGAGAGAAAGAAAGTAGCACATTGATTTGTTTGCTGTGAACTCATTCATGAATTTTGTATATTGACATATTTAATAGTTAACGGCCAAACCCATTTGTTTTTATTATTGTGCTGTTCATATCTTTATACAGGTTTACAATGTTGCTGTTCATAATGTTGCCTGTCAAACCAAATATGGTATTCGGCATTCGATTACATAATTTTTTAATTACAATAATTAGTCCAGAGGCAGGGGGAAAGCTCCCTGGACAGATGGCTAGTCCATCACAGGGCTCTCACACATAAAGGCAATATTGACTGTCCAATTCACCTAACCTACATGTCTTTGGACTGTGGGGGAACCCGGAGAAACCAGAGAAACCAGAGAAACCCACGCTCACACGGGGAGAACATGCAAACTCCACACAGAAAGGAATCCTGACTCAGCCGAGGCTCGACCCAGGGAGTGAGGCAACAGCGCTAACCACTGAGCCACCATACTGCCCCATTATTATTATTATTATTATTATTATTAAAACATAATTATAAATCAACATTATAACTTAGGAAAGACATTTAACCCAATTGTCTTTGGGCATCTGGTATCTGGATAATGGATAGAGGGTCACTGAACCAAAAAAGGTTGAGAATTACTGCATTAAATACACATCTTTTTGTTGAAGTTATGTATCGATTATTAATCACTCAAACTCAAACCTTTCTGTTTCTGGTCTCTCTATATTTAATGAGCTCTTCAGTGTCTTCTTCTTCCTTCCATCTCATCATCAATATTTGTTCTCAATTTCAAGGCCTTGTAGAGTTTCTGCATTCCCATAGAAATAATACACCAATAATAAACTGAAATAATAATTAAAGCTGCGAGCAGCGATGACGGGCCCAAGCCGGTGGCATCAGTTTAACTGTTTACGGCAGGCAATAGGCATTTAAAATGGGAAAACATAAAAGGACTATGTCAAAGTCATCTGAATTCACCACATTAACTGCAGCAGTTGGTCCTGCTATGACCACAAACCACAACAGCCACATCTATGAGATCAATTAAATTTATATGAATTTCATGTCAGATTATGTCAAAGGTCAAATTGGAATGAGTTCAGAATACCATTTGAATGCTGATGTTGTTTTATTCTAACACTTCTCTTCATGTGTTTTTGAGCTACCTTAGCTACCGTTTGTGCACCAATCTTATGCACCATAAAACATGCTTTCATTTCAATATGGGTGGTCCAATAAATTTTTTTTAATAAAAAATGTATAAATGGAGCCAAATCACAGAAACTGCAAAGATGATTTTAATATCAGTGTCAGGTAAGAGTAAGATGCGTGTCTACATTTTATGGAAGTTTATTATAAATAGCCACTTTTATAAAATCATGTGAAATTTATGTTTTAATACATTTATATTATATCAGTAAATAATTAATTTAAAGACATGTGCATCATACGTGATCTTGGCAAACACATCACATGACATTTTTATTTCAAGTGATAGTTATTTGTGATAGCCTATATGAAAGGGTTAAATTATGATCAAGAGAGAAAGTCACACACACACACACACACACACACACACACACACACACACACACACACACACACACACACACACACACACACAATGATAGAGTGAGAGTGAGGGGGAGGGGAAGGACTGAGAGAAAGGCACACACAAACTCACAGGGTGAGAGAGAGACCCCCCCCCCCTCCACACACACACACACACACACACACACACACACACACACACACACACACACACACACACACACACACACAGAGTGATAGAGAGGGGGAAGGGGAAAGACAGGCAGATGGCATTCCATAGACTTAATGGTTTTTATACTGTACAAACTGTACATTCTATCCCCCTACACTACCCCTAAACCTACAAATCGCACACACACACACACACACACACACACACACACACACACACACACACACACACACACACACACACACACACACACACACACACACACACACACACTACCCCTAAACCTACCATCACAGAAAACATTCTGCATTTTTATATTTTTATTAAAACATTGTTTAGTATGCTTTAAAGCTATTTTGATTTACGGGGACACATGAAATGTCTTCATAAACCATGATTATGTTGTAATAAACACCCCTCCAACACACCCATTTCTGAAGCTTTGCCCATTTCCACTGACTGACATCTCTGATGTGTGTGTTGAGTTTCAAGCAATTTCAAGCATGCTAAGAGGATTTATACAAATATTCACGTTCAAACCAAAATATCTGACTTCCTGTTGGTCAGAGCTAATGACTGTAAAGTAGAAAGTATTTAAAATATCAGGAATCCATTCGTATGTCTATATCTGCCATGTTTTGTCATTATACTGATGAAGTTTGAAGTAAATCGGGGGAAAACAAGACAGTGATTTAACATTTTTGAAAGTTACACAATTCCTGCTGCCAGTTGGTGGCCACACTCACTCACACACACACACACACACACACACACACACACACACACATATAGACTTAATGGTTTTTATACTGTACAAACTGTACATTCTATCCCCCTACACTACCCCTACTCCTAAACCGACCATCACAGAAAACATTCTGCATTTTTACATTTTGAATAAAACATTGTTTAGAATGTTTTTAAAGCTAGACAGTGAATTAAAGCATTTTTGAAAGTGACCCACTTCCTGCTGCCAGTTGGTGGACACACACACACACACACACACACACACACTGTAGATCTGAAAATTCAGCTTTTGTCCCCGTTATGATTGAATCACAGGACCGGATACCAGTAATTTGCCAAGAGATCTCATTTTATTATTTTATGTATCAGGAACAGATGCATGCTACTGAATGCATCAGTGGAAACATGTTCTATAAGTATGCACATTCCTGTAACAGATATAGCTCATCCAAGTCTCTCCTTGGGACACAATGTTCAACACAGTCTGACTTACATTGTACATTATACAAATAATAATGAAAAATAATAAAACATAATAATACTAAATAAAAATAACATTAAACAATAAAATTTCGATCTTCACACACACACGTTTGTTTTTGTGAAATGTGAGGACATTCCATATGCGTAATGGTTTTTATACCGTACAAACCGTATTTTCTATCCCCTTACACTGCCCCTAAACCTACCCATCACACACACACACACACACACACACACACACACACACACACACACACACACACACACACACACACACACACACACACACACACACACACACACACAGCCCCTGCCCCTAAACCTAACCCTCACAGGAGACTGTGCAGTTCACTTTCTGTGAAAAAAAACTTGTTCTGTGTGGTTAATAAGCATTTTGAAAAGTGAGGACATGGGGAACGTCCTCATATTTCACCCTCTTTTTGTAATACCCATGTCATTATACACATTTGTGTCCTGATATTTCACAAAAACATGCCCACACACACACACACACACACACACAGACACACAGACACACAAACCTCTTAAAGCTATTTCATTTATGGGACACTGGAAATATTCTCATAAACCATGTTTACATTGTAATTTGTAGTATATTTTTAAAGCTACTTGGTTACATTTTAATAATACATTATTTAGTATGTTTTTAAAGATATTTTTATTATGTGGACACATGAAATATCCTCATTAACCTCTACGTTGTAATAACAGTGTAATACCCATGTCATTATACAAATTTGTGTCCCTAATAAATCACATAAACAAGCACACACACACACACACACACACACACACACACACACACACACACTCACGGAGAGAGAGAGTTTCAAAAATAACAACACTGCTACCTTTTAGTGAGGGGAGGGCAGACAGAGAATAAATACTCAGAAGAAATATATTAAATAAAATAAATATATTGATCTGAAAAATAGTATGATTATTTTAAAGCTATTTGGTTACATTTTAATAAAACATTGTTTTAGTATGTTTTTAAACACACACACATACACGTTGTAATACCAGTGTAATACCCATGTCATTATACAAATTTGTGTCCTCATAAATCACAAACAAGAGAGAGAGAGAGAGAGAGAGAGAGAGAGAGAGAGAGAAACAAGTTTTTTTTTATCCTGCTTCAAAACTAATACAATGCTGCCATCTTGTGTTCATTGAGGGGAGAGCAGCACACACACACAGAGAATTTCTGTTCCCCTTTTTTGTCCTTATTTAATCCCTCGCCATGGCAACACCGTTTGAGATATCCAATATCCGTTCACATTTTAGCATCTTCAGTATCTTTGTTTCATGTTGACCGAGTTTGGTGGAGATTGAATAAATCGCCTACGAGGAGAACGTAAAAACTCAGACCCTGAATTATATAAATTTTCACCTTCAAACCAAAATATCTGACTTCCTGTTGGTCGGAGCTAATGACTGTAAATTAGAAAGTTGTCCGGCTCGAAGAGAACAATATATGTACCGAGTTTGGTGACTGAAGATAAAACTAACCCCCCCACTTTTGTCAAAAGGTGGCGCTATAGAGACCCTCATCCCCACCCATTTCTGAGGCTTTGCCAATGTGTACTGACTGACATCTCTGATGTGTGTGTTAAGTTTCATGCAATTTCAAGCATGCTAAGAGTCTCAAAAACAGCCAAAGACATTATTAAACTTTGACACGTTGCCATGGCAACAGTATTGGAAATTTCAGAAATCCATTCATATGTCTATATCTGCCATGTTTTCACATTATACTGATGAAGTTTGAAGTCAATCGGGTCAAAATAAGACAGTGATTTAAAGCATTTTTAAAAAAAAGTGACACACTTCCTGCTGCCAGTTGGTGGCGCTATAACTTTGACTCAAAAAAGTCATATCCATGTGATCGGCCTCTTACAACAAACACACAGCTGAAGTTTCATCCAAATCAGTCAATGTTTGCACAAGTTATAACACACTTCCTGTTTCCCTTTTCTCGCCATAAATTCGTTGCTTCGCCACGGCCAGACCGATTGAGATATCAAAAATCCGCTCGCAATTTAGCATCCTGAATATCTTGTCTTAATGCTGACCGAGTTTGGCAATGATCGAAACAATTGCCTCGGAGGAGTATATTAAATTCCAGAGCATGCATTTTCCGAACAACCCAAAATAGCTCACTTCCTGTTGGGTGAAGTTTATGACTATGAGTGCGGAAGTTGTTCGCCCCGATGAGATCTATATGTGTACCGAGTTTCATACATATACGTGCAAGTGTGTTTGATATATAGACCAAATTTTAATAGGGGGCGCTGTTGAGCCCCCCTGCCACGCCCGGGTATCAGCTTCAGCCCGGCCCTGATGGCCGCAGATTCTGACGTATCTGCAAAGTTTCAAGAGTTTTTGAGCATGGTAAGGGCCCCAAAAGTGCCCATTTAGTCGATAAGAAAAAAAATAATAATTAAAGCTGCGAGCAGCGATGACGGGCCCAAGCCGGTGGCACCGCCACCCCGGTGGCATCAGTTTAACTGTGCACGGCAGGCAATAGGCATTTAAAATGGGAAAACATAAAAGGACTATGTCAAAGTCATCTGAATTCACCACATTAACTGCAGCAGTTGGTGCTGCTATGACCACAAACCACAACAGCCACATCTATGAGATCAATTAAATTTATATGAATTTCATGTCAGATTATGTCAAAGGTCAAATTGGAATGAGTTCAGAATACCATTCGAATGCTGATGTTGTTTTATTCTAACACTTCTCTTCATGTGTTTTTGAGCTACCTTAGCTACCGTTTGTGCACCAATCTTATGCACCATAAAACATGCTTTCATTTCAATATGGGTGTTCCAATACATTTTTTTTTATAAAAAATGTATAAATGGAGCCAAATCACAGAAACTGCAAAGATGATTTTAATATCAGTGTCAGGTAAGAGTAAGATGCGTGTCTACATTTATTGGAAGTTTATTATAAATAGCCACTTTTATAAAATCATGTGAAATTTATGTTTTAATACATTTATATTATATCAGTAAATAATTAATTGAAAGACATGTGCATGATACGTGATCTTGGCAAACACATCACATGACGTTTTTATTTCAAGTGATAGTTATTTGTGATAGCCTATATGAAAGGGTTAAATTATGATCAAGAGAGAAAGTCACACACACACACACACACACACACACACACACACACAC
This sequence comes from Gobio occitaniae, assembly GCA_033150135.1. Classification (NCBI taxonomy): domain Eukaryota; kingdom Metazoa; phylum Chordata; class Actinopteri; order Cypriniformes; family Gobionidae; genus Gobio; species Gobio occitaniae. The sequence goes on from JARQWZ010003634.1 coordinate 132,837, forward strand.
ACACACACACACACACACACACACAATGATAGAGTGAGAGTGAGGGGGAGGGGAAGGACTGAGAGAAAGGCACACACACAAACTCACAGGGTGAGAGAGAGACCCCCCCCCCCCACACACACACACACACACACACAGATAGAGAGGGGGAAGGGGAAAGACAGGCAGATGGCATTCCATAGACTTAATGGTTTGTATACTGTACAAACTGTACATTCTATCTCCCTACACTACCCCTAAGCCTACATATCGCACACACACACACACACACACACAATAGCTGTCAACCCTCCCGTTTTTTCCGGGTTTCTCACGTATTTTAGCTCTTTTCCCGCTGTCTTCCCGTTTTAGTATTTTCCCGTAAAATATCCCGTATTTTTACGTTCTGATTGTGTTAACTCAGAACACGCAACTATCTGGTTTAGTGCCAGAAGACGCGAATGAGAAGTCGCGCGCACTGTGAGAAAATTTTCCGTGCACTCATCCGAGAGCGCGCACACGTCTCTCAGCGCGCAAATATTGAGTTCTCTTTCAAGTCTTGCTCTTGAACGGACAAACTCACGCAAAAAGTATGTCAACATATTGATGAGTATTCTAGCAGACATAGTCTGTATATGGCTTAAGTAAGCTTTATACAGTCCAGAAAAGACGACGCATATCCGAGGTCTTAAAGGGGCAGTAGCCTTTACTGCTGTCTGTTTAATGTCAAACAAAAGACAAGGGCATCACTCACTGCTCTTGATTGAATAACTTTTGTAAGTTTAATAGGATTAATCTTTAATTTATACAGTCATATATGCAATGTTATTTTACATTTGATCAATTTCTGTACCTGAAAACTAATGTTAGACGTACCTGAAAAACCTGAAAAGCATAGTTTATTTTATTAGTATCTTTGCTCGATAGTATTTATTTTTACTCTATGAAATTTACTCTTTATTTACTTTAGTATTTACTCTATGAAACATTAATGACGTTACATTACAGTATAACTGAAAGCTCCCAATTTCAACATTTATTAGGCTTTAAAAAACAACTTTTAATTTAAGTGAACTTAAAAAAATCTTTACATAAACCCAAAATAATAAATGTTATATTTACCCATGGCCTTCCCTGTTATACAGAAATGTAATAGTTATCAAACCTTCCTTAACTGCATAAATAATAAATGAAATATAGATGAATCATCATTAAAGCTACAATTTTCTCTGTTCCCGTTGTTCTTTGATGAACATTAATGACAGGCATCATCAGTGCTACTGTCACTTTAAGAACAACCGCGGATCTCACGCGCGGTCCCGCTCATCTCATTTCCTCACAACTCTTTAAAGTTCATTTAAGACGTTATTTAACTAATTTAAGACTCTAATATGAGAATACTCAAAATCATCTGTGTTATTGTTTGTTCAAGAGCAAAAGAGAACTCGATGTGAGCAGGAAACTGACGCGAGTCTATCTATGCATCGAGTGTGTGTGTGTGTGTGTGTGTGTGTGTGTGTGTGTGTCAGTGTCCCTTGATTAGCTGACATGAGACGCATCCACACAGACAGGACACTGACACACACACATACACACACACACACAGACAGGACACACAGACAGGACACACACACACATACACACACACACACACACACACACACACACACACACACACACAGACAGACAGGACACTGACACACACACACAGACAGGACACTGGCATACAGCGCGCTCTCTTGTGTCTTGTCGCGCTTGGAAGCATTTACATGAATAGGAGCGTGATCATGATCAAAAATGGATATAAAAACGGACGCTGTGTTATTTGAGTTAAATATTTTTAATGCGTTAAGCTTCCGTTTCACGTTGACCGAGTTTGGTGGAGATTGAATAAATCACCTACGAGGAGAACGTAAAAACTCAGACCCTGAATTATACAAATATTCACCTTCAAACAAAAACTTTCTGTGAAAAAAAGACACTTATAAACAGACACTTGTAGAAAATAATGTGAATTTTTTTTAAAAATAAATTTGAACTATGTCAGTAAATAATGAATTTAAAGACAAATGTGTCAAAAGTGATCTTTGCAAACACAGCACATGACCTTCTGTAAAGCACATGTATAGAAAACACACTCACACTCCTCTGTTTTAAAAAAAGAGTTCTGTCTGAATGAGTACATGAAATCACGGCTGTCAGGTGATAAGAATTGTAACTCAAATGTCATTTAGAAAATGAGTCCTGTAGTGATATAGTGTCATAGTTCATGTCCACATTAACCACTACGTTGTAATACCAATACCCATGTCATCATAAACATTTGTGTCCTCATAAATCACATAAGCAAGCACAGAGAGAGAGAGAGAGAGAGAGAGAGAGAGAGAGAGAAAGGGAGTTTCAAAAATAATACAACACTGCCACCTTTTGGTGATAGAGGGGAGGGCACACAAACAGCCAAAAACATTATTAAACTTTGACATGTTGCCATGGCAGCATTATTTGAAATATCAGGAATTCATTCATATGTCTCTATCTGTCATGTTTTCACATTATACTGATGAAGTTTGAAGTTTGAATAAGATGGTGATTCAAAGCATTTTTGAAAGTGACACACTTGCTGCTACCAGTTGGTGGCGCTATAACTTTGACTCACAAAAGTCATATCCATGTGATCGGCCTCTTACAACGAACACACAGCTGAAGTTTCATCCAAATCAGTCAATGTTTGCACAAGTTATTACACACTTCCTGTTTACCTTTTCTCGCCATAAATTCGTTGCTTCACCACGGCCAAACTGTTTAAGATATCAAAAATCCGCTCGCAATTTAGCATCCTGAATATGTTCACTTCATGCTGACCGAGTTTGGCACTGATTGAAACAATTGCCTCGGAGGAGTATATTAAATTCCAGAGCATGTGTTTTCAGAACAACCCATATTAGCTCACTTCCTGTTGGGCTGACACGTAACTTAGAGCACGAAAGTTGTTCGGCCCGATGAGATCTATATGTGTACCGAGTTTCATACATGTACGTGCAAGTGTGTTTGATATATAGACCAAGTTTTCAGACCCCACTTTAGGGGGCGCTGTCGAGCCCCCCTGCCACGCCCGGGTACCAGCTTCAGCCCGGCTCTGATGGCCGCGCATTCCGATGTGTGTGCAAAGTTTCAAGAGTTTTTGAGCATGGTAAGGGCCCCAAAAGTGCCCGAGAAGTCGATAAAATAATAATAATAATAAAGCTGCGAGCAGCGATGACGGGCCCAAGCCGGTGGCACCGCCACGCCGGTGGCATCAGCTTAACTGTGCACGGCAGGCAATATGCATTTAAACAGGAGAATATTCTAGAATCGCTCGAATATGCCACATTTACCGCATCAACTGGTGCCACTATCACCACAAGCCACACCCATGATGTAATTTAAATCTAGATTAATTTTAATGTCATAGGATAAAATAAATAAAAGTTATATTTTCCTGCTCAAAATTTTGTAAGTCCAGAAGGCCAGTATTTAATTCAAGGTGTTTGTCATTCTTTTTTACTTATTCACACTAAAGTGATAGCTTTCGTCTATGATACGAAAGGGGTAAATTATCATCCCCCCCCCCCCCACACACACACACACCACACACACACGTGCACGCACACACTCAAACACACACACACCCAGGGTGAGCCTGAGAGTGAGGGTGGAGGGGAAGGACTGAGAGAGAGGCACTCTGCACATTGAACAAGATTCACAAGATTTTAACAACAAAAAGAAATAAAATCTAAATGGTGGGAGAAAGTTTTTTTTATTTCACTCTCTGAAAAAAATATGTTGAATATATTTGAAATCAATATGTGTGGTCCAATATAAAAAATAAATAGAGAAAGTCACACACACACACACACACACACACACACACACACACACACACACACACACACACACACACACACACACACACACACACACACACACACACACACACACACACACACACACACACACACACAATGATAGAGGGAGAGTGAGGGGGGAGGGGAAGGACTGAGAGAAAGGCACACACACATACTCACAGGGTGAGAGAGAGACCCCCCCCCCTCCACACACACACACACACACACACACAGAGAGAGAGAGTGATAGAGAGGGGGAAGGGGAAAGACAGGCAGAGGGCATTCCATAGACTTAATGGTTTTTATACTGTACAAACTGTAAATTCTATCCCCCTACACTACCCCTAAGCCTACATATCGCACACACACACACACACACACACACACACAACCCCTAAACCTACCATCACAGAAAACATTCTGCATTTTTACATTTTTATTAAAACATTGTTTAGTATGCTTTTAAAGCTATTTTGATTTACGGGGACACATGAAATGTCTTCATAAACCATGATTATGTTGTAATAAACACCCCTCCAACACACCCATTTCTGAGGCTTTGCCCATTTCCACTGACTGACATCTCTGATGTGTGTGTTGAGTTTCAAGCAATTTCAAGCATGCTAAGAGCCTCAAAAACAGCCAAAAGATGATTAAACTTTGACACACTGCCATGGCAACAGTACGTAAAATATCAGGAATCCATTCGTATGTCTACATCTGCCATGTTTTGTCATTATACTGATGAAGTTTGAAGTAAATCGGGTGAAGACAAGACAGAGATTTAGCATTTTTGAAAGTGACACACTTCCTGCTGCCAGTTGGTGGACACACAAACACACACACACACACACACACACGTTTGTTTTTGTGAAATGTGAGGACATTCCATAGGCGTAATGGTTTTTATACCGTACAAACCGTATTTTCTATCCCCTTACACTGCCCCTGCCCCTAAACCTACCCATCACACACACACACACACACACACACACACTGCCCCTGCCCCTAAACCTGCCCATCACAGAAGACTGTGCAGTTCACTTTCTGTGAAAAAAAAACTTGTTCTGTGTGATTTATAAGCATTTTGAAAAGTGAGGACATGGGGAACGTCCTCATATTTCACCCTCTTTTTGTAATACCCATGTCATTATACACATTTGTGTCCTGATATTTAACAAAAACACACACACACACACACACACACACACACACACACACACACACACACACACACACCTTAAAGCTATTTCATTTATGGGACACAGGAAATATTCTCATAAACCATGTTTTCATTGTAATTTGTAGTATATTTTTAAAGCTACTTGATTACATTTTAATAATAACATTTTAGTGCAAGTAAACTATAGGCCTAAAAATATGATTTGAATGAATTGTAGGTCTGTTACAAATAACTTTCCTGTTACACTTACCAGTATCACAATCATCAAATCGCGAGTTTGTTTTCAGCAGTAATTTAAACATCAAAACACGATACCCTTCATTAATATAATTAAACATAGGCTACAATTTATTATGTATTACACATGCATGAAGGAAATAAGGTTGAATCTCAGGAGCTCTAAAAGAATGAATCGACTTCAACTGAGGAATGCAGCTAAAGAAAACGTGAAGAATGAAAAACCACATTGCTGGAAAGAAAGTGGAAATAACAGGTAAGAAAAATATAATTTTCCTATTTTACCTGGTCAGGTGAAGGCGACTTTTTTTATTCAAGAAAAGTGATTATAGGACACATTTTTACTGCTTAATACTTAGAGCACAAGCTCAAATAACAAAACATTTTTTTGTGTGTGTTGTTGCCGTTGAAACCGTCTATAGCCACACTGGGAGACAAGCAAATATCGATCAAATGCACCTGACCGATTGACGTCATTCTTTAAAGGTACGCGCAGCATGTATCCATGGCAACGCTTAGCTGCGTAGAGACAGTTAACGGTCCTGCTGGATTTCCTCAGAGGCGGCTTTGAGTTCTCTTTCGTCAGTTGAAAAGGTATTTATAATTTTTGATTAGTAGACATTAGCTAACATAACCATTGTTAATCTTGTAATGTTTAAAATATGAAAATTTTACCTTTTAAAACGTTTGCTGAAGTTTTCCATGGTGTAGTAGCCTACAGCTGCTAACCATTATGCTAGCACTTCGAAGCTATAACGGTATGTTAAGCTGAAATGAGACGACATTATCTGATATTGACAAATATAGGGATTAAATATCGAACTTTATACAGTAAATATACTGAGTAAAAAGACAAAGCCCAAATTGGGACAACCGTTATCTTCCAATATGCGCTGAATATAATATTAGGCTAATTTGGACCATGGTCTATCGAAATCAAAATAGTCAACAGTGTTTTTTTTCAATGGACAAACGATGATACTGGACATAAAATCATAACACTACTGAGTGTGTTCATTTTGTTGTTTTAGGTTAGAAGCCAAGTGGAAGAATTGCCATCGGACCATCGGACTAACCCCACGGCTGACAACCAGAGACGCGCGCACACACAGCTGCCTGCTGCAAACACACACACATACACACACGCGCGCGGGGAAAGAGCACTTCACCTTTACAACTGTTCAATTAAAATAAATGTACTTTGTTCCATACAATTCATATGTGTCTGTTTTCCTCGGTTTGCCGAAATATAAAATAAAATGCTACTAAAGTGAAAGTCCCCTAAACGTCCCGAATGGCCGCTGGACGTCCTGTGAACATCCTCATGAATGTCCGGAGGACGTCTTTGAGGACGTTCGCGGGACGTCAAGAGGCCCCTACACATTGACGTCCGGGGGACGTTCGCTGAGGCCATTTAGGGGACGTCCTGGGGACCTTTTTTTGTTAGCTGAGCTGTCACTTTAAGAACAGCCGCGGATCTCACGCGCGGTCCCGCGCATCTCATTTCCTCACAACTCTTTAAGTTCATTTAAGACGTTATTTAACCAATTTAATACTCCTAATATGAGAATACTCAAAATCCTCTGTGTTATTGTTTGGTCAAGAGCAAAAGAGAACTCGATGTGAGCAGGAAACTGACGCGAGTCTATCTATGCATCGAGTGTGTGTGTGTGTGTGTGTGTGTGTGTGTGTGTGTCAGTGTCCCTTGATTAGCTGACATGAGACGCATCCACACAGACAGGACACTGACACACACACATACACACACACACACACACACACACACACACAGACAGGACACACACACACACACACACACACAGACAGGACACTGGCATACAGCGCGCTCTCTTGTGTCTTGTCGCGCTTGGGAGCATTTACATGAATAGGAGCGTGATCATGTAACGCTAAGCAAAAATGGATATAAAAACGGACGCTGTGTTATTTGCGTTAAATATTTTTAATGCGTTAAGCTTCCGTTTCACGTTGACCGAGTTTGGTGGAGATTGAATAAATCACCTACGAGGAGAACGTAAAAACTCAGACCCTGAATTATACAAATATTCACGTTCAAACAAAAACTTTCTGTGAAAAAAAGACACTTATAAACAGACACTTGTAGAAAATAATGTGAATTTTTTTAAAAAATAAATTTGAACTATGTCAGTAAATAATGAATTTAAAGACAAATGTGTCAAAAGTGATCTTTGCAAACACAGCACATGACCTTCTGTAAAGCACATGTATAGAAAACACACTCACACTCCTCTGTTTTAAAAAAAGAGTTCTGTCTGAATGAGTACATGAAATCACGGCTGTCAGGTGATAAGAATTGTAACTCAAATGTCATTTAGAAAATGAGTCCTGTAGTGATATAGTGTCATAGTTCATGTCCACATTAACCACTACGTTGTAATACCAGTGTAAAACCCATGTCATCATACACATTTGTGTCCTCATAAATCACATAATCAAGCACAGAGAGAGAGAGAGAGAGAGAGAGAGAGAAAGGGAGTTTCAAAAATAATACAACACTGCCACCTTTTGGTAATAGAGGGGAGGGCACACAAACAGCCAAAAACATTATTAAACTTTGACATGTTGCCATGGCAGCATTATTTGAAATATCAGGAATTCATTCATATGTCTCTATCTGTCATGTTTTCACATTATACTGATGAAGTTTGAAGTCAATCGCGTGAAAATAAGATGGTGATTCAAAGCATTTTTGAAAGTGACACACTTCCTGCTGCCAGTTGGTGGCGCTATAACTTTGACTCATAAAAGTCATATCCATGTGATCGGCCTCTTACAACGAACACACAGCTGAAGTTTCATCCAAATCAGTCAATGTTTGCACAAGTTATTACACACTTCCTGTTTACCTTTTCTCGCCATAAATTCGTTGCTTCGCCACGGCCAAACCGTTTAAGATATCAAAAATCCGTTCGCAATTTAGCATCCTGAATATGTTCACTTCATGCTGACCGAGTTTGGCACTGATTGAAACAATGGCCTCGGAGGAGTATATTAAATTCCAGAGCATGTGTTTTCAGAACAACCCATATTAGCTCACTTCCTGTTGGGCTGACACATAACATAGAGCACGAAAGTTGTTTGGCCCGATGAGGTCTATATGTGTACCGAGTTTCATACATGTACGTGCAAGTGTGTTTGATATATAGACCAAGTTTTCAGACCCACTTTAGGGGGCGCTGTCGAGCCCCCCTGCCACGCCCGGGTATCAGCTTCAGCCCGGCCCTGATGGCCGCGCATTCCGATGTGTGTGCAAAGTTTCAAGAGTTTTTGAGCATGGTAACGGCCCCAAAAGTGCCCGAGAAGTCGATAAAATAATTAAAGCTGCGAGCAGCGATGACGGGCTCAAGCCGGTGGCATCAGCTTAACTGTGCACTGCAGGCAAAAGGCATTTAAAATGAGAAAACATAAAAGGACTATGTCAAATTCATCTGAATTCACCACATTAACTGCAGCAGTTGGTGCTGCTATGACCACAACAGCCACATCTATGAGATCAAATAAATTTAAATAAATTTCATGTCAGATGATGTCAAAGGTCAAATTGGAATGAGTTCACAATACCATTCAAATGCTGATGTTGTATTATTGTAACACTTCTCTTCATATGCATATCAGGGTGTCCGCGGGGTCTTGAAAAGTATTAAAAGTTGATAAATCCATTTTTGGAAAATTAAGGCCCTTAAAAGGTATTAAAAAGTCTTAATCACGATTTTATGAGGTATTAAATTTTGTTCAAGCTTTGTCAAAAGAGTTTGACTCCAAAAAGTATTCATGAATATATTTATTTTCATCCCCATAACTATATAAAAAAAAAAAACGGTTTGCTTGGTCAGTGAGATCAGCTCGGGGCGCGCGCACCGTCTACGGGTGACGTCACATATTTTGCGAAATGCGCGGTTAGGTGATGTGTCGCCCTCCACACATTGCGAAACAGACTCCGAAATGGGGAAATGTAAATTTGCCGACTCCTGGTTGGAGATGGATGAGTTTAAACAATGGCCGCAGGGTTTTTCTATGGCTTTTTCCTGCATAGCGGCCGCATCCGTCAAATTTCGTGCCACCTCCGTCTGTCGACAAAACTCAAGACAGGCAGTCCCTTGCTCAGATTAGGCATGTCGTGGTAATTAAATAATTAGACTCAGACCCCCCCCCCCCCCCACACACACACACACATTGAGTGATAGAGAGGGGGAAGGGGAAAGACAGGCAGATGGCATTCCATAGACTTAATGGTTTTTATACTGTACAAACTGTATATTCTATCCCCCTACACTACCCCTAAACCTACATATCACACACACACACACACACACACACACACACACACACACACACACACACACACACACACACACACACACACACACACACACAACCAACCCCTAAACCTACCATCACAGAAAACATTCTTCATTTTTTTATTTTTATTAAAACATTGTTTAGTATGCTTTTAAAGCTATTTTTATTTACGGGGAAACATGAAATGTCTTCATAAACCATGATTATGTTGTAATAAACACCCCTCCAACACACCCATTTCTGAGGCTTTGCCCATTTCCACTGACTGACATCTCTGATGTGTGTGTTGAGTTTCAAGTAATTTCAAGCATTCTAAGAGCCTCAAAAACAGCCAAAAGATGATTAAACTTTGACACACTGCCATGGAAACAGTATTTAAAATATCAGGAATCCATTCATATGTCTACATCTGCCATGTTTTGTGATTATACTGATGAAGTTTGAAGTAAATCGGGTGAGACAAGACAGTGATTTTGCATTTTTGAAAGTGACACACTTCCTGCTGCCAGTTGGTGGACACACAAACACACACACACACACGTTTGTTTTTGTGAAATGTGAGAACATTCCATAGGCGTAATGGTTTTTATACCGTACAAACCGTATTTTCTGTCCCCTTACACTGCCCCTAAACCTACCCATCACAGGAGACTGTGCAGTTCACTTTCTGTGAAAAAAACTTGTTCTGTGTGATTAATGAGCATTTTTTTTTAAAAAGTGAGGACATGGGGAACATACTCATATTTCACACTCTTTTTGTAATACCTATGTCATACCCATGTCATTATACACATTTGTGTCCTGATATTTCACAAAAACATGCCCACACACACACACACACACACACACACACACACACACACACACACACACACACACACACACACACACACACACACACACACACACACACACACACACACACACACACCCCCACACACACCCCCACACACACACACACACACACACACACACACACACACACACACACACACACACACACTCACACACACACACACACACAAACCTCTTAAAGCTATTTCATTTATGGGACACAGGAAATATTCTCATAAACCATGTTTACATTGTAATTTGTAGTATATTTTTAAAGCTACTTGGTTACATTTTAATAATACATTATTTAGTATGTTTTTAAAGATATTTTATTATGTGGACACATGAAATATCCTCATTAACCACTACGTTGTAATAACAGTGTAATACCCATGTCATTATACAAATTTGTGTCCTTAATAAATCACATAAACAAGCACACACACACACACACACACACACACACACACACACACACACACACACACACACACACACACAGAGAGAGAGAGAGAGTTTCAAAAATAACACAACACTGCCACCCTTTAGTGAGGGGAGGGCAGACAGAGAATACATATTCAGAAGAAATATATTAAATAAAATCAATATATTGATCTGAAAAATAGTATGATTATTTTAAAGCTATTTGGTTACATTTGAATAAAACATTGTTTTAGTATGTTTTTAAACACACACACATACATGTTGTAATACCAGTGTAATACCCATGTCATTATACAAATTTGTGTCCTCATAAATCACAAACAAGAGAGAGAGAGAGAGAGAGAGAGAGAGAGAGAGAAACAAGTTTTTTTTATCCTGTTTCAAAACTAATACAATGCTGCCATCTTGTGTTCATTGAGGGGAGAGCAGCACACAGACACAGTATAGGTTATTTAAAGAAATATTTTAAATAAATAAATATATTCATCTGAAAAATAGTATAGTCATTTTAAATTAATCTAAGTTCAATTACCGAACATACGATCTTAATTTAATTGAAATCAAAATATGATTTTACAAGATATGAGAGAATTTCTGTTCCCCTTTTTTTGTCCTTATTTAATCCCTCGCCATGGCAACACCGTTTGAGATATCCAATATTCGTTCGCATTTTAGCATCTTCCGTATCTTTGTTTCATGTTGACCGAGTTTGGTGGAGATTGAATAAATCGCCTATGAGGAGAACGTAAAAACTCAGACCCTGAATTATACAAATATTTACCTTCAAACCAAAATATCTGACTTCCTGTTGGTCGGAGCTAATGATTGTAAATTAGAAAGTTGTCCGGCTCGAAGAGAACAATATATGTACCGAGTTTGGTGACTGAAGATAAAACTAACCCCCCCACTTTTGTCAAAAGGTGGCGCTAGAGAGCCCCTCATCCCCGCCCGTTTCTGAGGCTTTGCCATTGTGTACTGACTGATATCTCTGATGTGTGTGTTGAGTTTCAAGCAGTTTCAAGCAATTTCAAGCATGCTAAGAGCCTCAGAACAGCCAAAAGATTAATAAACTTTGACACGTTGCCATGGCAACAGTATTGGAAATTTCAGAAATCCATTCATATGTCTATATCTGCCATGTTTTCACATTATACTGATGAAGTTTGAAGTCAATCGGGTCAAAATAAGACATTTTTTTTAAGCATTTTTAAAAAAAAGTGACACACTTCCTGCTGCCAGTTGGTGGCGCTATAACTTTGACTCACAAACGTCATATCCTTGCGATCGGCTTCCTACAACAAACACACAGCTGAAGTTTCATCCAAATCAGTCAATGTTTGCACAAGTTATAACACACTTCCTGTTTCCCTTTTCTCGCCATAAATTCGTTTCTTCGCCACGGCCAAACCGATTGAGATATCAAAAATCCGCTCGCAATTTAGCATCCTGAATATCTTGTCTTAATGCTGACCGAGTTTGGCAATGATCGAAACAATTGCCTCGGAGGAGTATATTAAATTCCAGAGCATGCATTTTCCGAACAACCCAAAATAGCTCACTTCCTGTTGGGCGAAGTTTATGACTATGAGTGCGGAAGTTGTTCGCCCCGATGAGATCTATATGTGTACCGAGTTTCATACATATACGTGCAAGTGTGTTTGATATATAGACCAAATTTTAATAGGGGGCGCTGTTGAGCCCCCCTGCCACGCCCGGGTATCAGCTTCAGCCCGGCCCTGATGGCCGCAGATTCTGACGTATCTGCAAAGTTTCAAGAGTTTTTGAGCATGGTAAGGGCCCCAAAAGTGCCCATTTAGTCGATAAAAAAAAAAATAATAATAATAATTAAAGCTGCGAGCAGCGATGACGGGCCCAAGCCGGTGGCACCGCCACGCCGGTGGCATCAGCATAACTGTGCACGGCAGGCAATATGCATTTAAACAGGATAATTTTTTTAAATCGCTCGAATATGTCACATTTACCGCAGCAGCTGGTGCCACTATCACCACAAGCCACACCCATGATGTCATTTAAATGTAGATGATTTTTAATGTCATGGGATGAAATAGATATCTTTCAAATATGTGAAAAGTTATCTTTTCCTGCTCAAAATGTTATAAGTCCAGAAGGCCAGTATTTAATTCAAGGTATTTGTATAGTTCTTTTTTTACTTATTCACAAGTGATAGTTATTTGTGATAGTCTATGATATGAAAGGGGTAAATTATCATCATCAAGAGAGAAAGGCACACACACAAACTCACAGGGTGAGAGAGAGACCCCACACACACACACACCCAGGGTGAGCCTGAGAGTGAGGGGGGAGGGGAAGGACTGAGAGAGAGGCAATCTGCACATTGAACAAGATTCACAAGATTTTAACAACAAAAAGAAATAAAATCTAAATGGTGGGAGAAAGTTTTTTTTACTTCAATCTCTGAAAACATTATTTTGAATATATTTGAAATCACAGATGTTGGGTGATGAGAATTGTAACTCAAATATAATTTAGAAAACTAGTCCTGTCTGAATAGTGATATGTCAGTGAGATCAGCTCGGGCGCGCACACCGTCTATGGGTGATGTCACGTATTTTGCGAAATGCGCAGTTAGGTGATGTGTCGCCCTCCACACGTTGCGAAACAGACTCCGAAATGGGGAAATGTAATCATTAATCATAATTAATCATAATCATAATTCAGCAATCATTATTAGTATTTTATGATTTGCTAGTACAAAGTCATCTAAAGCCATTCCATAGCTGAATGTCTTTCCTCCGCTGTAGCTGTCCATCATTCTCCGTTCAGAATTCAAACTGCGCATCGTGTTTGGTTACAGTCAGTCAGCTGCTCGGTACTTTTTAATGTGCACTCGCGGTGCACTGCGCCCTCTGACTCCATGTTGCTTTAAGCGCATCATTCTGCACCCGGGATGCGCATAAGCGCATTGTGCCACGCTTTCATATATTTTCATAGTTTTGTGCACTTAAAGATGATTAAAAAAAATCTTGTTCTCACGTATCTATCATATATTTGTTGCCCCTTTACAGAGCTGCACATTACGTTTACAATAAACTATAAATCTTGAAATGTTATATTATTTGTGTAGGCCCATATAATTATTTACATTCATATATAAATTAAATATAAATTGTTTTTTTTATAAATGTATTTAATAAGAACACAAAGTAATTTGTACCTTTTCATTAACATTTTTAGATTTTATAAAATTAGTCCAGAGATGTTTTTTCAAGAATTACTTTTTGTAATTGCAAATTTTTTTAACTATCCACTCACCTAATTTAATATATATTTTTGTTATAGCTTATGATTATATATTTTTATTTTATTGCTCAACAGTAGTTCTCATCGCCGATGAGGTCTTTAAATATTTTGAGAAGGTCTTAAAAAAGTCTTAAAAAGGTATTAAAATTTACTTCAGGATTCCTGCATATACCCTGCATATGCATCATACGTGATCTTGGCAAACACAGCACATGACATTTTTATTTAAAATTAGAAAGTTTTAAATTAGTTAAATTAGATTAGTTAAATTAGAAAGTTGTCCGGCTCGAAGAGAATAATATATGTACAGGGACACATGAAATGTCTACAAATGTATGTCCTCAGAAATCACAGAAGGGACACTGACAGACACACACACACACACACACACACACACACACAGCATACCGCAGCATAGCCATACAGTTTAAGTTCACCCACACTTTATATTAATAAAAAGGTTTACAGTGCAAATACTGTTGTTGCATATACTGTGCATAAAATTTGAAAACATTTGCAAAAAACACCACTGTATCATTAATTTTTTTTTTAAACCTTTAAGTAACCATTTTTTAAACATCTATAAACATTACATTTACATAGATAGACGGACCAGATATTCCTAACACTTTGGGAATACTTAAGGGTTACTAGTTGTTTTGTAAACTGTCTATAAACATTATCTGGATGGTTATTGTAAAGTTGCAACCGATGACTATAATACCTTGTTAAATAGTTTAATAAACAGTAAAACGTGGGCAGTACCAGTAAAACATGTAAACAGTACCAGTCAAACATGTGGGTTGTCCTGATACTGTACTTCAAAATGTAATAGTGTAAAAATTGCCACAGAATAAAGTAATTGTTCAAGACCTATTGGTAACTCATAAAAATAATGTCATATTTGCATAAACTGTCACTACCGTATATATCCCGACACTAGCACATTAAGATAAGCTATGAAAAAAATAATGTTCCTCTGCCTCTTTCTGGTTAAATAATGTTTATAATAATTGTTAATATAGCATGCTATATTAACTATTCCAGGTTATTTATGCATAGCATAAATAATAGTTAGTATAGCATGCTATGCCACTTTCATCAAAACCTATTACAAAGCTATAGCAATCTCATGTCATTCCGTCTGTTCGAAAAAAAAGTTGCACTAACTGTTCGTTACAAGCAGCATTTGCCGTCAGGCAGGTAACGATAGCTAACATAAACATATTTTTGCTAGCCTACCTGCTGCAAACTTACACTTTTTTTGTACAAGACAAGTAGAGCTATTTTATCCAGTGTAATTTATCACATACCACTATCTTGTTTTTTCTTATCCTCCTCTTCCTTTCTCTTTTTTCTTTTCTGGCTTCCTGAAGCATAAAATTCCGCTTCAAATCCGAAGATTTTGTATTTTGCCGACAGCAGAGATCGCGTGGTTGGCTGGCTGCTGTCAGCGACTTCTGAGAGGGGCCCCTTAAGGGGGATCCCGATAACAGTGTCATTGCACTTTACTGCATTGACTATCAATGGGGCGCTCACACAGTTTGTCGTTTCATTTTATTCTTAACCTGTCGCTGTCTTGGGGCCCCAGGCCAGCTCGAGGCCCCAAGCAATTGCTTGGTTTGCCTGCCTTGTCGCGACGGGCCTGCACACACACACACACACACACACACACAGGCAGAGAGGCATGCTTAAGCTGCCAACCCCCACCCCCCTTCAAACACACACACACACATACACACAGGCTTGCTTTAGTTGCTAACCCTCAACCCCCCTTCAAAAGGAAGGCAGAGGACATTGCATAGACTTAATGGTTTTTATACTGTACAAACTGTACATTCTATCCCCCTACACTACCCCTACTCCTAAACCTACCATCACAGAAAACACTTGGCATTTTTACATTTTGAATAAAACATTGTTTAGAATGTTTTTAAAGCTAGACAGTGAATTAAAGCACTTTTGAAAGTGACACACTTCCTGCTGCCACACACACACACACACACACACACACACACACACACACACACACACACACACACACACACACACACACACCCCTTAGAGAGAAAGAGAGATGGAATTTTTTTTTTATCCTGCTTCAAAACTAATACAATGCT